>MU184911.1:75499-90358 GCA_016904865.1 Pissodes strobi
GATGAGATTAACAAAATGATACGATCAGTATTATGTAGCCCAAATTAGCGAAAGAATATTTAAAATTCCTGTTGACCACATCAGTGATGGCCTGAAAGTTGTTTCTGGAAAGGAAGAAAGCACTTAATCAAGTGAAAAATAGAGAACTAGATTAAGAGATGATATTAGCCTAGACTAACTCAACTCAAACAGATAGAAAAATAAAAGGAAAAGCTTAACTAAATGAAAAATAAGTACACTAGGAACAGACATCAGTCCAAACCAACTCGATCCATAGGAGTACCCCCCCTCCCCCTTTTTTTTGGGTTGTTTAATTAGTATTTGATGATAAGAATAAAAAGTGTTTTGTTAAGGGATTTTTGATCCAGTGTGGAATAGATGGGCAAGGCTGACTCCTCCCAAAATGTGAGTTGTAGACATGAAAATAAAATTAAATTACATTCCCTTATTAAAAATTGTTAAAAAATGTAAAAGGAAGTCCTTCATCGAGCGTTATTCCTCCCCTCACAAATGTGTGGACACAAAGTAACTTCAGTCAAGAAGCCTCCTGTGTAATGGAATGTAAGACCTGTTGAGATTCACCTGAGTGTTAAGGCAATGGTTGTTTATAAGCAGCTCGTTTTGGATCTCGATGTCCTCTATAAAATCCAGGCTATTGAATTTTTTTGATGAGATGTTACGCAGGATTTTTGAGTTAGAGTGAGGACTGAAACCGTGCTTATGATTTCGCAAATGTTCTCCAAAAGCAGAGTTATTTCTGTTTAAGAAGTGTTCGGTGATACGGACTTTGAGTGGTCTACAAGTTCTACCGATGTAGGTGCATTCGCACGAATTGCATGACAGGTTATACATTCCACTTTTTGAGAGGGTATCTATTTTATCTGTCGTGTTATTTAAAAAGGTTTGTAATTGATTTTTGTTCTTAAAAGAGACCAGAGAATTACTGATATAATGGTGATTTGTTTTAGAAATTTTATCAATCGTTTCTGTGTTAAATAAGGAATGGAGAAGTATTTTTTAGATGAGTTATCTTACAGGCTATAAGAAGCTTCTAAGTTTTTGAGTTTTGTTTTAGTGATTAAATTGTCAACAAGACTGGGATCGAAGTGGTTATTGAAAGCGACCTGTTTAATAATTATATTGACTTCCTTGCCATATTCAATAGTAGACAAAGGTATAGAGAGGCAGATATAGTGCGATCCCTTTGAGTAGGTTTCCCATAAATCAAAAAATCAATACTGTCGAAAGTTCTACGAACAGTGATGTCTAGAAAATTAAGTTTTTTATTAGTTTCAAGTTCGATTGTAAACTTGATGTTCGGGTGGATGATATTTAACTTGTCCAAAAGAGCATTGACACCCTGAGCATCACAGTTCAGGAAACAAAGACAATCGTCTACATAACGTAACCAATGAAGAATTTCTCGATTGTCGGGAGTGACTATATGTATGTTTTCCATATTACTCATAAAAGCATCTGCTAGAAAAGGTGAAAGACAGATGCCCATTGCTAGGCCATCAGGTTGTTTATAATATTTGTTGTTAAATTGAAAGAAATCTTGAGACAAACAAAGGTTTTTTTTGTTGATCATTAACGTTACATGAAGTAAGAAGATCACCAAGAAGTTGTACTGTCTCTGGTTTTGGTACTGTAGTAAAAAGGTTAGATACTTTAAAAGAAACCATAATGTAGTTGTGTGGACGTGGTAAATTGATACCGGATAATTAATCTAAAAAATACTTCTCCATTCCTTTTTTTAACAGAGAAACGACTGAAAAAATTTCCAATACTAATCGCCATTCGGTAATTCTCTGGTCTCTTTTAAAAACAAAAATCAATTACAAACCTTTTTAAATAGCATGGAAGATAAAATAGATACTCTCTGAAAAAGTGGAATTTATGAGTTGTCATGCAGTTCTTGCGAATGCTCCTACATCGCTACAACTTGTAGACCACTCAAAGTCTGTATCAGCGGACACTTAAACCGGAATAACTCTGCTTTTGGAGAAAATTTGCGAAATCATAACCATAATGGTTTCAGTCCTCACTCTAACTCAAAAATCCTGCATAACATCTTATCCAAAATTTTCAATAGGCTGGATTTTATGGAGGACATCGAGGTCCACAACGAGCTGCTTATAAACAATTGCCTTAACACAACAGGTCTTACATTCCATTACACAGGAGGTTTCTTGACTGAAGCTACTTTGTGTCCACATTTTTGTGAGAGGAGGAATATCGCTTTATCAAGGACTTTAATTTTAACATTTTTAACAATTTTTACTAAGGGAATGTAATTTAATTTTATTTTCATCTCTAAAAGTCACATTTTGGGCGGAGTCAGCCTTGCTCATCTTTTCCACACATCTTTTCCATTTAGTTCTCTATTTTTCGCTTGATGAAGTGCTTTCTTCCTTTCCAAAAGCAACGTTCAGGCCATCACTCAACAGGAATTTAAAATTTTCTTTCGCTAATTTGGGTTATATAATACTGATCATATCATTTTGTTAATCCCATCTAACTTAGTGGCAGCATTTCTGTACTTTAGGAATACCTAGGACAATTAGCTACTTTTATTTATTTTCATCTTCTAAACTTAACACCTGTTTTTTTTATTTAAAATTACCGCCAATTCTTGGAGTATCACTTTCTGCGTCATCAGTCTACTTGTTAAGACTGTCAACAGCGACACATTTGTAGTTTCACCCAAAAACGTGGTTCTTACCTCGTTTTTGTTTTTAAAATTAAATTATGTGAACCCTTTTCTTAAAATGTCACGTACAATTTGTGAAATATTGACCATTGTCGATTTGTGTTGTTTGTTTATCTTCATGGTTATATGTCATTTCCTACTGACAAGTAAGTGAAAGAACTTCTACCATTTTCCTTTCATTCTATTCATTAAAAAATCACAAATAAAATCATCATTCTCAATTTACACTTTTAATTAACCCCTTTCAAATTCTAAGAAATTTTGTATCTAAACATAACAATATCAATTTTATAATTTTCTTTGCCTAAAAATTATGCAGTAGTCTCTGACTTTTCACTAATGGAGTTTTTTATGGTAGTAGCACACACACTAAAGGGAGATCCTATGGCGCTCGACGAGCGGTGTCTGTGCGAAGATGTTGATTGACACGGTTCTTGAATAGTTGTAGGTGGTAATTAGTGGGAAACAGATGTCCTGGGAGTGAGTACTTGTAAAGCGATGTTCTAGGTGTTTCCAGCTGTACGACGAACCGGTGCGCTCTTGCCGTCTGTCGTGACTGTCTGACAGGCGTTGCCAGGAGCGGGATGAGGCGGGCCAAATTCTGGGAATTTTTCTTTTACTTACTGTTCAGGTAACACTGATGATGGCTTAGGCCGCTCTGTTACGCTACTTTTAGAAGTCCTTTTGGATTAAAAAGATTTGCATGGAATACAAAGGGTGTTTCATTTGTTAAATAGCATTTTACTCCATCAGGATTTGAATACCGTGATAATGAACGCAATTTTACTTCACAGATAATATGAGATCATAAATTTCTAAATAACATTTTTCAAAATTGTGCTTTGGTGCTATTTGATACAAAACAAGTCACACAAACAATGAGCTCAGAAAGTGTTTCCAAGAACCTTCAGACTTACATGGAGAGAGAATTTTAAATCTATGTATTTATTATGTGAAGCACCTACATGTGTTGTAAAACTTATTCTGTTACAAAGTTGGGCATGGTTGCATTCAGCTACATAGTTTTGAGTTTTTAAGTATCTCACTGAATGATCTAGGATTGGAATCAACTGCATTGTCACGTCTCCTGATATATGTAGTTATTATGCGCAGGTAAGTTAAATATTTAATTAAATTAATAAATTTTCTGATGTTAGGTACACTTTTTTATATTTTATTTCAGGCTTAACATTAATGAATATCAGCATTTGCTAATTTTGTAAAAAAAAAATATTTTTAATTTAATAAAAAATAATAAGTGTGCTTGCGGATCATACACCAGAAGTAAAACTTCATCCGCACAAAAAAAAAGCCTACAGGCTTGTACGGGATGCATTTTAACATCCCTTACAGTCCGACGGCACTATGCTATATCTGCGCTGCTGATTGGTGGGTTAGCGTCGCTTTCACTTTATCTACGGTCTACCGAATTTACTACAGAAGGTCTATTAGTGCAGTGGTAGATTCTGTGTTTTGATACGGACGGCCCACGTTCGATTCCCGTCGGTGGCAAGTCATTTTTCTTAAGGTTATGTTTGTTTCTTTTTGTAAAGTTGGGTTAGTTTGAGTTAGTGTTGTTTGGTTGCATCTCGAAGCAAGCGAATGGTCATGCGTGAAAAGTTAATAGTACTCTAACGTGACGTTAATCCACCAATCAGAAGCGGCTAATATAGCACAATGCCGTAGAACTGTAAATGATCGTACTCTGCGTACGGGGTATTAAGTATATGAGCATAACTCTTTCTCCACATATTTTAGCACCATGTTTTCTGTTAAATAACAAAATAAAATTTTTATTTCATGCAAATTCGCTCAGGAAGTTTCACTTCAATAATTTAAGTTTGCTAACACAAATGGTAGAACATAGTATACAGTAATCCTCGCTCCGTTGAACGCTTTTAGTTTGTGCAAATACGCTGACAGGAATGGTAGAACGTAGTATATGTATAGTAATCTTCGACCCGTTCAACGATTGATTCTTGCCAGAGGATAGGCGAGTTAGGTATGGATGATGTGAAAGCGGTGAAGACAAGCTATGGCTATCCGATGCTTGGTGCACCGTGTATCACTCCACTTTCACCTACCCTATATCTCCCTCTATACTTTCGATCGCCTCGAGCCGTGTCACAATTTCGTAACTCATCACACACTTCGTAACGTTTTCATAACGCGTTGACCAGGTACAGCGGCTAAAGAAGGTTCACTTCAAGAAAAATCTGTTGTTATAACACTACAGTTTTAATAGGTGAGCTGACTACGTAGGCTATTTCATAACAATTTAACACATGAAGAAAATTCATATTTCTGCAGTTTTTCAAGAGTCAATTCTTTAAAATCTAATGCAATATTATAAATGATGTTGTTATACTAAGTAACTTATTGGGGCCAAAAATTAACTAATATTAAAAAAACGGTAGAACGAGGAAATTCCTTTAGTTCCTTAAGATAAGATATTACGAACGGATAAGACTGTACTATTTTATGTGACACATTTGCTTAACCCGATATTTGGAATTGCTAATTTGCAATCACAAAACGGTACCAGTTGTAAGTTTTAAGTTACTAGATTCGTTGTCAAAAGCTTTTATTTTAAGTAAAAATATTCTCTATAGATTGTATTCATTTAAAATAGGTCCTAAAACTAACAAAGTGCCAACTTAACTAGTCAAATAAGGGTATCTCTTGAGACACAGCATGCCATAATTAAATCTAAGGGTAAGGTAAACAAGGTTCCGTTGAATAAATTCTGCCACCTTAGATTCAGAAAGCAGGGAAACTTGTTTTTCCGAAGAGTTTAGCTGAAGAAGTTTAATCTCAACTTCGGTGTAGGGCTCTTTTGGCTTTTTGCAAGTCTTCTGCTTCATCTTCCAAATGGCGAAGATTATATTAAGGATGGCGAACGTAATGAGGGTACTGACTGACACTGTCAAGATAATCGCTATACATCATCGTAGAAGTTCTTGGTTTTCTAGTTTTGATTGGCATATTCAAGCTATAATACATATTATTCAACTTTTCTGGTTGGAATAATTTATTTCAATTGGGCAGTTGTTCATTAAGACAAATATAGGTTTCTTTTTTATTGAGCTTCTTTTCAGGTTTGTGCAGTAAACCATTATTCAAATTGGCTCGGCTGGTTGGACATGGAAGTCATTGCTGATATTCTTGATGTGACATAGTGAAGCTCAGCCGCTTGGCAAGCGTTTGTGTTGTTGGTTAGGATGAATATAATGCTAATATATAGATGAGTTTTCACTAAGGCGTTGGTCTTATGGGCAGATAAAAAGGTTTTCTACCTTCGGGCATTCCTCATAAATGTGGAGGCTTCTTTCTTCGTTATGCAAGAGGTAGGTTTTCTCGAAAATAATTATCTAGTTTAGGAGTGGGTTTGGTATAATTTAGTACCAAGTAAAAGGTTTTGGATCAATACTTGGTCTATAAATGGCAAAAATTGCAGTGGTATTTACTATTTTAACTTTATACTGATTTTGCCAAGGCACGTTCTCTTATACTATTTCTTAATAGGTTTTGAGTATTGTCAATGATGTGTTCGAAGTTTCTTTAGAAGTTTTTTTATTAGTTATGCGTTATATACCAGGGTCCGAGTAAAATGGATAAAGTGGGGTTACTTAGTTTTACTATATTATTAGTACCACAGGGTATGTCGTCCCCTGAAGCAAGAATGAATCTTGGAGGTTTTTATATTAACGGGTACTGAGAATTTTACATATTTTAAGTTAATGATTTTTGGTTTTCTATTTTTGGGATCTTTCTCATAAATGGGTAGATTTACCTCAGAGAGGATTTCGGCATCACTGCTGCCTTTTTCGTTTATTTACCAAACGTTTTTTTGTGCAACTTGCAATTTTTCGTTATGGTGATTTTTTACTACTCTAATTCGTTCTGGGTGGTCTTGTATGAATTGTGTTAAGATCTGTCTTCTGTGAGTTCAAGGAAGTCTTAATGAGCCAAGTTATAGCTTTAGTGATTTGGAATAGTGAGTATTTTGAAGCACCTTTCTAAAGGCTCACTAGGTTTCTCTCCGGTTAGGGTGGCAGTCTTTCCGTTAGAGTAGGATATAGGCATTCTACTGAGCTGTTGGAGATTTCTACGTTATGCATACTTAAGAAGTTTTAGACAGAGTCGTTTCAAAATTCAATAGCATTGCCGTTATTTTTCTGGTGATTCCATAGTAATTCAAATATTGAATGAATCTCTGAACTAATTCAATTTCGTAATGTGTGGGATACTCGTATAATTTGAATAGAAAAGCTGACTACGTTCAGTGGAACGGTAAGTAAAATATATATAATTTGTCGAAAAAATGCATCATATTTAGATGATTCTTTCTTGAACATCAGTATTTTGTTAAAACTAGACTATTTTTAAAAAATGTTTCGTTTTTTTCTAAATATGCTCTAAAAAAATACCTAAAATTGAACAAAGTATGCCAACAGCCAACAGGAGTTTTTCGTTTAAGCTCTTTCCATGATTGTCTTCAAACGACTTTTTGAAAACTTTACACGTCTTTTCATAACGGTTTTTTGATTTCTCCGGAATTATTGAAGAGCACCCTATTTCCCATGCCTCTTCAATATCAGAATTATCGTTCACAGACCCACTCATACTTCTAAAACACTACTGATATAAGAATTAGTCACGCGTTTGTCAAATATCGTGACATTATAAAGTAAAATTACAAACGTATCCATAGTAACAACAGAACCCACTTAAGGTTTAGTGGATCTACAAGGCAGAAATAATTATCCAATACACAATTTTTACCATTTTCAAGATATTTGCTTAGTCAATTTCTTTGTGGTCATAATGGGCGTACAAAAAATAGTATAAGCATCTCGAACAGTAAGGAGTTTACCGATATCCTCCAATATTGGCGACTTCGCTTCGCTCAGTCGCCAAACATTGTCGTCGATCGGTAAACTGTCCTTACTGTTCTTGATACTTAATGTACTATTACACATATCCAATTATATTGCTTACCAGTACTAGAGGCTACTTCCCTAAATTTTATGGAATCCCTTATGTAAATTACTACACCGCCACCCCTAGAATCTCTACACTGATGAACTGCATTGTAGCCCTTAATATTATTATAGGGCTATTTCAGTTGTGTAAAGCCACGTCTCCACTAGCACAATTATGTCCGATTTTATATGGCACTGTAGTTCTTCAAATTTGCTTCTTATACTTTGGATATTCTAATACTCTATACTAAGTTTAGGGCTGGGTTTGCGTAGTTGTTTAGATCGCACTCACTTTCAATTAGTTCTGCTTTACTGGTTTCGTTTTTGTGCAGCAAATTTTTTTCCTTATTTATCCATAAAAATTTAACGCCATTGTCTTTCTGGTATTTCTTTGCCGCCTTATTGGAATTCTGTTTTGGATTACCCAATCTATAGGCTTTTTCGTAGTTTTTTTGAACATTTAATGATAAGGCTAATTTGTCCACCAGTGTTTTAATATTCTCCGATTCAACATAGGGCAATCCTTGGATTATAATATTGTTATTCAAAGGACACTGTTCTTGATTATTTAATTGTTTTTTATGCCTTTTATTTCTTGTTTTAAATCCTCGTTAATTTTTAACTGTTCTTCGTACTTACTAATTAATTTATTATGTTTTTCATCCATTGCTATAAGTTTAGCTATGATGTCTGCATTGGTGTAGTTTTTTGTTTGAGTGGTTGTATTCTTAGCTTCATTTTCATTTTTTGCACATCGATCACAATACCACGGCTCTTTGGATTTTTCGAGCTTTTTAAACGCTGTTCTGCCACTTTTCGCATCCCTCACAGAAAATAGCCTCTTCATTAACATACACCTTTTTACGGCAAGCGTCGCAATCTTCTGAACTTATTTGATCGCCGGAATATTTCGCAGTTAAGCACGGCAACTCTGCTCCCGATTAGCACGCACCGAGAAGTAAATATTGCACTAAGAACTGCGGTTTCACTTAAAATTTTGACTTGCTTTTATGCACACAGGATGATTAAGTATCACACACTATTTTTCAATAGGTTTTAATATTTATTTGATTAATTTTCACCAAAATAATTGACTTTACATAGCAATAATATAAACAAACACCTTGCAGCGTTGCCGCACTCACTCACTCCCGCACTCTTAGAAGAGAAATGGTAAAACTTGAGTCATTTAAACCGGTTCCGATACAATATACCCAATTTAAGTGTTTTTGGTTAATTTTAGTTAGTCGGTAAAATTCACCGACGTCCATTATATGGATAAGCACAAAGCGATCCAAATCATACCGATTCATGCGCCTTCAGATGTAAACAAAATAAGCTAGTTCTGAGACTGCGCAGTTTCAATTAGCAGGTTATCGATCGATTCCACGTGCTTCATCAACGCACGGCCGTGAATAAGCGACAGGTCCGGATTTTAAGAATTGGTAATAGTTTTTTTTCTACGATTGACGGCAAAGAAGCTACTTTGCGCACACTTTGGCATATGCAAAGTAGCAAAAAAAATTCCCGCACACTATGCGGGAAAAAAATTTCCTACACAGTTATGAAATCGCACACTTGATAAAAGTTCGGATAAGCTTTAAATGGGGGAAAACTACTTTGTGCACGTGTTAGGAACAATGTTTTTCTACGAGTGAAATAACTATACACTTTTTTCTTAATTTTTATTGGCATCAAAAACATCAACTTATAAATACCTATTTATTATTATTAACAACATTAATATTAAATGTTCAGTTGGTCGCTTTTTTTTAAATTATAGCAGATCGTGAAGGTAAAAATGTCGTACTAGATGTCATTTCCTGGTTTGTCAGTATTGTCGCGTTGCAAAAGGAAGGCATGTTGTTAATAATAATAAATAGGTAGTTGTAAGTTGTTGTTTTTGATGGCAATAAAAATAAAAAAAAAATGTATAGTTCTTTCACTCGTAGACAAAATATTGTTCCTAACACGTGCGCAAAGTAGTTTTCCCGCGCTTAAAGCTTATCTAGCTGTTTTTGCGTGCGGGAAAACATAACTTTGCGCACTGATTAAGAAAACTACTATTGTGTATTTAGAGCGCAAAGTCGTAACGGATTGCCGCTTACAATATTGGGGAAAAAATTAAAGCTCTACCCACGGATCATTTCTATATTATTGAACCCCTATAAGTAGTCTGTAAATGAATTTTATAATAGCAGGAACAAGTATGGGGAGCAATTACCTATTTAAGGATCTAAAAAAAAACTATCTAGAGCATCAAAGCTGAACAAAGTAAATTAAAATCCATCCTACCTATAAGAAGACTCTTTTAATACAAAATGATAAAACTGAATAAACTCACTGCCCTATTTATGCATCGTGATTTGCTGCATCGTGGTTAGTAAATAAGCCCCTTCTAAGGTGATATTATTCCCATATTTTGTATGTTATGCTGCAGTTATCCTTAAAAGAAAATTATACTTACTTAAAATAAGAAATCCCTGGTATTGTACCCTTATTTTGGCAACACCAAACCAAACACCGTTGAGTATTTTCTTTGACGTTAGCAGTTGACGCCATTGTCTTTTAAGGTCTTTTGTCTTTAAATTCTAACGTCTACACCAACTTATACACTAATAACGAACTATTATAATAATAAACTAAACTAGATGTCCACAAGTAAATTAGTTATTTTCAACAAAAACGATAACATAAACTAATTCAATAATTGAACGAAACAAAAGACCGAAACTCGAAACCCAAAACGGCAAACACAGAAGAATGAATTATTTTCAAGTGCAAGCAACAAGCAAGGTCAGAGATATTTGATAATATTAATATTATTAATTACCGAACTGTAAAAGCTTTATCAGCTGATTTCGTTCTGTCGCTTCTCGGTGTTTGTGCGCATGAGTACAACTATCCTATTTTCAGTTCTGTCCGACGCAGAACCCGGTTTTTTTCCCCATGGTTGGTACAATTTTTCGACGCACACAGACGGCTTGTGCTTATACATATAATGGAGGTCGGTGATAAAATTCGGTTAATTTGGGTTAGTTACTTATTTTAATATTCCTAATCTGTTCCGATACGTTTTAGCCCATTTTGGTGTTTTTGGTTACTTTTGACTAGTTTTGGTTAAGCATTCAATCAGCTTTTGGTTAAGTTTTGTTAGTTTTGATTTATTTTAGTCATTTGAACCGGATCCGATACATTATAATCAATTTTAATGTTTTTGGTTAACTTTAGTTATTCGCCAGTCGCCACAGTTCGGTTAATGTAAGTTAGTTTCAACTTACCTTAGTATTTTTAATCTGCTCCGATATGTTGTAACCCTTTTTGGTGCCTTTGTTTACTTTTGTTTAGTAGTTTAATCAACTTTCGGTTAATTTCAGTTAGATTTAATTTATTTTAATCATTTGAACCGGTTCCGATACGTTATAACCAATTATAGTGTTTTTGGTTATTCTTGGTTACTTCAATAATTTTAATCTATTTCGATGCGTTTTAGGCCGTTTTGATGATTTTAATTACTATTGGTTAGTCGTTCAATCAACTTTAGATAAAGTTCAGTTAATTTTAATATATTTTAGTCATTTGAACCGGTTCCGGTACGTTATAAGCCATTTTAATATTTTTGGTTCGTTTTGGTAAGTCGCCAGAATTCGATTAATTTGGATTAGTTTTAACGTACTTCAATATTTTAAATTTATGTCGATATATTTTAGCCCGTTTTGGTGCTTTTAGTTACTTTTTGTTAGTTTTGGTTAGTCATTCAATCATCTTTCGGTTACTTTCAGTTAGTTCCAATTTATTTTTAGCATTTGAACCGGTTCCGATACGTTATAGGCAATTTTATTGTTTTTAGTTAGTTTTGGATAGTCACCAAAATTCGGTTAGTTTGGGTTAGTTTGGGTTAGTAAGAAAACTATTACTTCAATATTTTTAATCTATTTCGATACTTTTTAGTCCGTTTTGGTGCTTTTAGTTACTTTTGGTTAGTTTTCGTTAGTCATTCAATCATCTTTCGGTTACTTTCAGTTAGTTCCAATTTATTTTAATCGTTTGAATCAGTTCCGATACGGCAATATTATTGTTTTTGGTTAATTTTGGTTAGTCACCAAAATTCGGTTAATTTGGGTTAGTTATGGTCAGTCGTTCAATAAACTTTCGGTTAGTTTCAGTTAGTTCCAATTTATTTTAGTCATTTGAACCAATTCCGATTCGTTATAATCAAATTTAAGTTTAAATAAACAAACTAACACGATCTCTCGCGCGCATGACGTCATGTGTGACAAATGTAGCATGCACTTTTTCAAGAGTTGAGGCCCTATGTTAAGAAAACAGAAACATTTTCAATGTTAATATCCGATTCCTGTGTTTTATTTGCATTTGTAAAAACAAAGTAATAAAAACTCGCCACCTTTTTACACATTTGTCTTACTCGAATGCAAGGAGTCATTTTCGAAACTGGTTGCTTAATATACTATTATTGCATACCTAAACCGTTAAGGTTTTCACTTTTAAACTTACATAAATAAACTGTCAAATTGTTCAGTTATCTGAAATGGAGCTTTAAATATTTCCTTAAAACGTACATATGACGTATGACGTTTTTGTTAAAATTGTTTGTGGAATCGACTAGCTGCGTGCAACAAGTCGCCTATTTCTCATATTATGTAATCATCCCAGATCAACCAATTAATGGGAAATATGGTTTCTCATGGGAAGAAATATTTAAAACAAGTTTCATTTAGTTCATCTTCGGTCAACAAATAAATAACATTACGTTGATAACATCCTATAGGCCGTCAATTTACTCGTTGATAATAAAAATGCGCAACCCGCTTTCTAAATGGAAATTTGGAACAAGTCACGTAATAAGCTGACATACTTTTATCAAAATATAAATTGTATCCTACAAATCGATGTCTAAGTTCCTCATGTGGCATAGGCACTACAAATATAACGGGTTTTTTGCTTCCTTTTTTGCCAATTTCTACAATTTATTATTCGATAATGTCTGTGAGGCGTGATATTGAAGGAGAATAATTGGTCTGTGAAAAAATATTAAAGTAAAGACAAAGTTTACAGAATTATTAATTCTGTAAACTTTGGTAAAGTGAGGAACCCTCCACGGAACCGAACCTTTTTTTTCATTTAAAATGGACATGAGAATAGCTGAATGCGTGGGGAACAAATAAGTAATGATTAGACATATGATGCTTTTAATTTATAGGAATTAACAAAGTATCATTTTAAAAAACATCATTCTTTATCGTATTTATTGGGGGAAACATGCCTTTTTCTCGGTATAATCTCTAGGTTTAAGGGTTATGCGTCGATGATGTTAACCCACGGTAAGTGCTTTCGCTATATTAAATTTTATTCTCTCAATCGCAATAGTTGTTTAAATATTAACAATTTCTTATATTCTAATACTTAACGCATAAGGAGCATTTTATTTGGAAGAAATAAATGTATTCTCACGTAAATTCTATGTAGTCTATTGAATATCAATCACCGGCAGAGTACTGCTACAATAAATTTTCTACTGTAACTAATTTCTGATATCGACGATTAGTACGTTGGATATTACGAATTATTCTGTAAAATAGAGCAACGTATATTCTCTCATTATCTGCATCAAATCCAGTAGCTATTAAAATTTTAGTATTTTGAGTTCATACACTATTAAATAAATGTACAGGGTCATGCAATGAGGACCAGTTTTTTAGCTCTACCTGTAAAATTATGCATTTTAACATTGAAAATATTTATATTATCGCACGGCATATAGGTGCGAAATTCAACGAAATTCGTGTTGCATATGTCCCATACGTCACACGTAAAAGTTGAAGGACACCGAATTAGACAATGCGTAAGTGGACGTTGAACATAATAATATGATCAATGCGGAATGTTGAGGATGGCGGAGACTACAGGCACACACTAAAAATAGATTTAGTGAAAGAGTGAACTTATTGTGCTGTAGAGGGTGACTTTTAGTTTCTCACGTCACCAGAAGATTCTTGTGATGATACTGTTTCTAATGTTAAAGTGTCAGAAAATCAATATCAAATTATGCCTTCTACTTCATCGTTTTTCTTAAACGTAAATGTGGTGAAACAAACATATTTATTTATCTTTTAAAAATTGCGATTTTGCCGATAAAAACGTATTCCGATCTCTTGAAGGATTCGATGCTGCTAAGTTTCAGATTTGTGCGTCGCTAAAAATAAGCACGTTTTCTCAATTTAAATATATAAAACTTCCGACATTTTTTCTTTTAACAAACGCTTTTGGTTTAAGCATTAATATGGCTGAATATTTTATGACTAAACTAAGCATTTGTGATACCGTTGCCTTCATATACTGTATGTCCAGGTATCCAGATCAGTGTGAGTTTATTTTCTCTACCTAGTTTGGTGAGTAATTCCTGGCAGTTCCATACTGTCTTGGATGAACAACGGCTAGATTCAAGAGCTTTTAAAGCTGCTTGACTGTCCGAGAAAATTTTGATTGACTTGCCTTTCCAGTTTCTGTCGATGAGCCATTGTGCAGTCATATCAATGGCCTTAACTTCAGCCTGAAAAATGGTTGCATGTTTGCCTAGGGAACACTTAAGCTCAACCTTACCATTTTTATTCCATGCAGCGGCTCCTGTTCCATCATTGGTCTTGGAGCCGTCAGTGCTCAGGGAGTGCAAATGTCGTAAGGCTAAATCATAATAATACCAGCGCAAGAGTAGTTATCTCAATAGCTGTTGGAGAGTGATAACCCAACGGGTCCCAGTTCCCTGGAAGTAAGATAAAAGAGCTCTTTAAGGGGACGCCCATGAAAACGATGGATACGAGGTGTCACGGAAAGCTGCGTTGCAAGGGGATGACCAGGGCGCTCTTGGACCCACTCCTTAGAGTGACAGCATGTGGGACAGTGGCAAAAGAAAGTTGAATAGCCACAACCCAAGATATTTCCGAGACCAGGATTAAAAAAAAAACAGATATAATTTCTGATGGAAGTTGCCCTTTTAAAGCAATGAGCCAGCAAAACATCCACAAACAACTAAGAGGAAACTCATAATGCGGAACATTCAAATGTATCATCTCACATCAAAACGATAACCACCACATATGGAAGTCTTGGGACATTTCGTCGCCTTTCTCACGAAGAGTCCTA
>MU184912.1:0-44359 GCA_016904865.1 Pissodes strobi
TTCTTGCTAAATTAGTAATAGTTTCGACTTTTCTGAAATTATCAACAATTGCGACTTTTTCCACGAAATCAATCCTAGTTTAGATTTTTCCCCTAATTATTGCATCGTGAAATTATAGTACCTATGTAATTTTAGCTTTATGGGTATTATCCGATTGGACCAGGGTATAATATAGCAAAATTTTATTCTGATTGGTTTAAATCAACAACAAATACTTGTCATTTTATTGCTAGAAGGCCTATTTTGACAGAATAATGAAATTCTCTATATCAATAATTTTTCATCAAATTGTTACTAGCTTTAACTCCTCAAAGTTAAACATATTTCCAGCTTTATTTTTGACATCATTCAGGTGTTGTAAATAATCGAAAGTATGTATTTACCCTACATTACCCTGAAAAAAATTCAAATTAAGTACGATAAATCTAAATTATCGATATGTTCTTAGAAGCGTCAATTATGGATAATTTCGAAAAAAAGCAAATTATACAATGTGTACGGCTTCAGTTATAAAGAAGAAAAAGTTCGTTATTATCTATTTCAAGCAAAAAAACTTAATTTAAATTTTGGTTACAGTGTCTCTCAAAATTATACATATTTAGACTTGACGACTAGAAATTTTCATTATTTTTGATTTTAGGTATAGAAAGCTCTGCTTCTTGAGAAACCTCGAAAATTACAACTTAAGGTTTAATTACAAGCTGTTTCAAAAATATGAATTTTTAGACGTAGGGACGAGGTGTTTTAATTTAAAATTTACACATATACTTTACAGCTTTTTCGAGGCATAGGTTTTTGCCTAAAATCAAAGATTAAAAAAAAAAAACTTTTACATCTTTAAAAATTCATATTTTTGAGACGTCCTGTAATTAAAACATAAATTGAGTTATAGTTCTCGACGTTTTTTAAGAAGAACTTTGTACAAAAAATATGATTTTCACGTAAAAACGGTAACAAAACAAGCTATTCTCTCCAGTCAGATATAAATTCGAGAAAAATTCTAAATTATCGGTAGTTTTGAGAAAAACCTCTAGATAAGTACCTATTTAAAAAGTGAAAAAACCAAACCAAAATTGTCGAAGATTTGAGGAAAAGCGTCCAGATCAGTTTGGATTAAATTGGAAAAAAAGTCTAAATTGAGAATACAATTCAAGACAGCCAAATTGTCGAAATAATCGATAATTTCGAGGCCCAAGCATAAATTCGACACAAAATTAAAATTATTAAAAAAAAAAAACAGTGCTAAAAATCGTTTATACGCTTTCGTAGATAAACCGATTAATGGACGAGGACTGAAAATAATAATTAATGTTATTAAGAAAAAAGCATAACAAAAATTAGCAAAGTTACTTACCTATCTTTTAAAGCATAGTGCGTAGCGTTAAGCAACAGTCAATAGGGGCATCACAAAAATTGGGTGTAGGCGAAAAAAGTGAGTCAAATCTAGTCTACCTGAATATTTCTTACCAATGGAAACGAAGAAAAAATGAGTGCGCTCTAAAAACGGTTAACCCAATAACAAAGCTACGGTTCTACTCAAATATAAAATAATAATTTATGCTTAAATAATGCTAAAGCCTAGTAGCATTATTTTGTGTATTATAATAACTCTAAACTAATGATAAATTGATAAAATGTACACTGATCACAATATCATCTCCGACAACTTTAAAAAAATTCCCCTTAAATGATTAGTCAGATAAAAACAAGGATAAACAATATCGAACTAGTATAACTCTTTAGACTGATGTAAAAAAATGTACAAGGTGATCCCCTATAATTTCGCCCCCCTTTAACTTTTTTATTTTAAGTGTCCCAAAAAAATTAAAAGTATAGTTATGTAGGTACTGAAAAATCCATTCTTTCTGTGTGTAAAAAATATCGGAAAAATGATCATCAGTACAGGGAAAAACAAAAAGTTAATTTTTTTCAATGGATCACCCTATATATGAATTTATTTTTCGATTCATCGTAAAACTCTAAGCATATTTTATGTATGATGTTATATCTCTAGAGTTAGTAGTTTCACAGCTATAAACAGTTAAAAATCGGTACTTTGGTTACTTTTCACCTTGGTAGCAAGAAGATCGTTAGAGATGGAGTAAAATGAATATCACATTCCTATCTTAACTTTTCAAGAGCTATCTGACGGTACTAAGTGGCACGCGGTACCATGGGTACCAAATCTGGTACCTCGGTAGGTACCATCAGTTAGTACCATCAGATAGCTCTTGGAAAGTTAAGATAGGAATGTGAAATTTATTTTACTCCATTTTTAATGGCCTTCTTTCTACAAAGGTGAAAAGTAGCCAAAGTATCGATTTTCAACCGTTTATAGCTGTGAAATTACTAACTATAGAAGGAAATCTAAAAATAAATTCATATATAGGGTGATCCATTGAAAAAAAATTAACTTTTTGGTTTTCCCTCCATACTGATAATTTTTCCAATATTATTTATACGCAGAAAAAAAAAGTATTTTTCAGTACCTACATAACCATACTCTTAATTTTTTTGGGACACTTAACATAAAAAAGTTAAAGGAGGCGACATTATGGGGGATTACCCTGTACAACTTTGTATTTTTTTTATAATTAACAGGAAGGTAGGAAAAAAACTCACTAAGTAAATTCAATGCTTTTACTACAATAGTCACAATAGATAATATACAATTTTCATTTCTGCTTAACATTCTTAACTATAATAATCATCATCCTAAGTTTGAAAAAACAACCATAGGCTCCCCAGAAGATTATTTCTACAGGATACAGACAATTTGCAAAATAATGGCTAACCTTCATAAGTTTTTGCCTATATAAGATATTAAAATGAAATTTTAGGTGATCAAAAGTTTTTTAAACTAAAATATTCTCGTCATACATCACAAATGCGGCACTGAATATTCTGAAATAGTTGAAAGAACCCCTTGGTTGCTGACCTCAAACAGACAAAGTTTGATAATAACCGAGGAAAATCAAACAAATGTGTCAGAAGAGGGAAAAAATTGCAGGATGTGTTAAAGAGAGATATCAAACCCAATATGTATCAAACTAGCAAAAAGAGAGCTATCCTAAAATATACAGGGCGTCCCACTTACAGCTCAAATTGTTGACACAGAAACTCCGAAATCGAACGCGATAAGGCAACGCTGTAAATCTAGTAAAAAAATCCTGAAGATTGCAAAATAGTTTCTTTCACTTATTAATGTTATGGACCAGTTTTGACTACTTTTACTATCAAAAATAGAAATAAACAAGGACATTTTGAAAATCAAAATTTTCTGACAGGATCTTCGAAATCGAAAGATATGACAACGTTGTTTTAGTAAAAAACCTGATAACTAGATGCTCTCTCTCCAACACACTAATCTTATAGCTCGCTTTTGTTCTTTTTCTAGGTTATTATTAAAGATGGAGGTGTAAAACGTAGTATGAATGAGCAATAAGAGATATGTATATTCAAAACTATATGAATATAAAAGGGCATCCCATTTCCAAATCAGACTTTGGTAGCAGAAGATGTATGAAACTAACAAAATGAGATTTATTTAAAATTAAGAAATATACAGGGTATCCCATTCACAAATCAAAATTTGGTGTCAGAAACTTCGAAATGGAACGAAGAATGGCAACGTTCATATAATGAAAAAATCTAAAAATATCACCTAAATTTTTATTTTATTACCTGGATTAGCAAAACCCCTTTTTTTTAAAAAAAAAACTTTTATGCATATTTCGAAGGTTTATAATTCTTCCTATGTTTCGGACACTCCTTAAATATACGTATACTTACAATATGAATTTGAAAATAAAATATGGAATTTAGGCTTTAATGTTTAAAAAAATGTTATGACACGTTGTAAAAATTGCAACTAACCGTAATTATTCGTTAACACAGCATTTATGTATCAATAGTTGTCCCTCTGGTAGCCTATGGAGATTAACCCAAACTACTTACAATTTGAGAATCGATATCGACAACACAATAAATCAATAAATAAATTACCTAATAAAAAGAAAGACTAAAAAGCATCAACCCGCCCTTTTAAAAACATTTCGAGCGAAGCTGAAAAAATAATATCACTGAAAAATTCGTTTTGTTGCTTGACATGAACAGATCAAAAAGTATGTATTTTGTATACAGGGTTGCCCCGATAGTGTTAACGAAAGATACAATTCAAACGTAATTGCCACACTAAATCTAACCGAAAATGATACCAACCTTACTTAGTTTAAACAGCAGCCTGTACATTTATCGGATGAATCGGATTTTCCTTTAAATTTATTTTGTAATGATGGGTTGCAAGTTCAAATTTACTTTAAAAATGGAATCGCAGATGGTCGCACTTCCGTAAGTGATATTTTTTCTACCGAAAGCAATTTACACCCATCACACTACCAATCAAATTATTGGGCAAATCATATCACGACCAATAACATGACAGAGGGTTGAATGATCGTTGGATCATCCGATATAAAGCATGCATGAGCGTCATCATTGCCGGATATTTATACTACGCCCAAGTTTAAAACATCTCGTGTAGTTCATAATAAGACAGAAGAGCGTTTAGTTAAAATACATCAAACGCATTTTTTTATGTATAATCTGTATAATAGATAATGTTCACAATTACATTTAGAGTTACTTATCGTAAAGTAGAGGCAAGTTAGGATAGATTTTAAGAAAAGATATATTTTTAGAGATCCAAATATACCTGATTCAGGAGGGATTAAGTATGAGAGTAATATTCCATTATACCCAGTATATATTACTCAAATTAAAGCATGGCACAAAGGAAAAATGTTCATGCATATTTTTTCTCAATGAGCCGAAACATTAAAATAAATGGGGTACCAAAAGTGTGACAACGGCCAATTATGTCATAAACTTGGATACACGTTTTAAGACTTTAACATTATCTAATCTGAGAGTAATTTATATGAAACATACAAGGATGGAAGGATGCTCAAGAAGAGAATAAAAACCGTGACGTTTTAAAATGAGATGCCCTGCCTAAGCAATTTTATATAGCTAATTATCTATACCAACGAGTAGTTCCTGACTTAAGCAAAATAAAGGGCTTTTCAATATGAGCAATATTAATATTGTCGTTAATGCTCTAGGATACCGTAAATTGTTGAATGAAGAGTTGAGTGATCCATTTACATGTAATTTAAATTAGTATTTTTTGTGCCACTGAAAGACGGTTGTATTGATCTGATTTTTAAAAATGTATACTTTCCAACATTATACACGACATTATATAAAAAAATACACTACTGGCATTTTTTCTCTAACTTGCACCACAGATCTATATAGCTACGCAACAGATACCTACTCCGGTATTAAAAGTGTCGCTCGCCAGTAATGTAATAAAATTAAATATTTTCCTATTTAGACGTGTTTTGCCCCTCCGTGTTGCCAAGTCGCGAGCTGTAGTTTACCTTTCATATCACATTATGGTATTACTCATTTTCTTGGCAATCGTATGATATATTATGTCAAATTAAAGTTCAGTATCAGATTCAGTGAATGGTGTGCTTGAACATGGGCTAAAACTCGCCTTAAATATCGGTGTAAAAGGTCATTACAAATTTTGTTAACTTATACTGTAATATCTCTTATTTGTACTAAGTAATATTCCCACGCAGGTTTTTGTTTCGAAGATCAAAGGAATTTTTGAAATGTTTATCGACATATCAAAGTACCATTTAATTTTGTTTTAAACTCTACTATCAATATTATAAATTTCTTCATTTAAATTGCCGATTCATTAATAAACTATCATCCTTAATAAAAAATGTAAAAATCGTATTTTTCTAAAAAAATATGTTTGTGTTAATTTGATATATAAATATTAATAATAAAACTCGATGATTTGAGCGGGTCAAAAAGTCAGCAGAAATATTGTTCGACGTGATAACTTGGCAACACCGACCCGTTCCTAAACGACTGGTTCACCCGCTCGCGAAAGTCGGTGAACATTTTTTCCCCGCGCAAAAAGCATTGGAAGAGGTATCTGTTGCGTAGCTATATGGATCTGTGCTTGCACCGACATTTACGAAATAATCGGCTGTTTCAAGACTTCTCGGATACTGCGTATAAAGATTACTAGTTAATTTAAAGCAGTTTTGAGCTTATTTTGATTCTAAAAACATATTTGTCCATAACTAAGAATACTATTATTGGCATATTTTAGTTAACAAACCCAAAGTACCATCTTCGAACTTGAGATAGTACAAAATATTGGAACAAATGGGAAAAAAATAAAAAAACTGTTCTCTGGAACTTATAATACAAATAATATGAAAACTAACATGCACGTTAACTTTGGGCTCGAGTTGAATACTTTGTTATAAAAATTTAGAATACCATTTTCAAATAAAAAGCCCAGAAACTGGGCAAAAGTTGACAACATAATAAATTTTTATGTGCCATTGAGCTTGAATAAAAAGCCCGGAAACTGGGCAAAAGTAGGCAACATAATAATGTGCCACTGAGTTTACCATGTTTTAACTTTTAGCTAAATTCCAGCGCTTTACGTCGTCCGGTTTGCCGAAACCTTTGCCCGTGCGTTCGGAACATTTAATCAATACACAAACCCAAAACTACGAAACAAATTTAACGTAATTCCTAGTGCCGATCACCATTTGGTCGGCTTTAAACCTACGGAGGCTCGATGTCGCGACCGCCAGTCCACAGGTTGAGAGTTATATGGTGACGTCGACCAGTCTGTCCTCGATAGACATGTACATGCCCTCTTCTTCGTACGTGGAGTCGTGTTTTGCCAAAATACGGAGTAGAGGTCTGAGTTTGAGCCACCACTGCTCTTTGGGTATGCGCTGGCTGTAAATGGAGGGTCTTGATAATTTCTTCTATATGCTTATTGCAATATTCTTAATGGAGTGTGTTTATATATCTTTATCTAAGTTATTACATGGCCAAAATTGCCTTTAATTAATTTACAAACTTATTTAAATAAACATTCCTTCGGCCTTATATGAATTAGGGCTGCAAAGCAATATCACAACTTACTATAAAAAAAAGCAGCTCCACAACTCTCTTGGCGGTTAGTTTGCGTCGATCCCGTCGCGCACCGGTTATGCCCCGCCCTTTGTTGGAAAAGACTGCTTTGACCTGCGATCTGGTAAGGTATCAACCAAGTATAATCATTATACATTTGGCAGTCATAGTTGTGCCAAGCTGAGCACCCGTTAAATGTCCTTGATATTTTTGCGATTGTTTTAAGTTTATGACTGAGTAAAATGAGTGAAAAGAAATCAGTACATCATCGTGGCTGTGCAGTGCCAAATTGTTTTAATAAGGGTTATAATTCAAAGCAGAAATTCTATCGTTTCCCAAGGAACCTAATCGGTAAGTACATCATTAAATTGTTGTTTTTATTTAGGTATTTACATGTACGTTTAAAACTTTATTGATTTACCAAAATATTTAGGTTTAAAATCCTTAAAGAACATTTATACAAAATGCTTGTTGTGATTATTATTGGAATTTGCAGTGTTTTGCGTGCCTTGCTTAAAATATAGGAGTTCTAGTCCTAAGGGCGGGTTTATTAATATGCTGTTAGAGTGGCTGGTATCTTTACCTGCTGATAGCACAAAAAAGTGTATATTATGTATTGTTAGTCCTAACAAGAGGATAAATTGCTGCTGCCAGCTGGTAAATTCGACTGTTAACCACTTCCAAGCGGATAATTGTAAAATTCTAACTTAATTTTGATTATTTTTATGTTACACTTTTATTAAAATTAATGCTTATATACCAGGGCGTTTCATTAATATTGCACACTAAATCAAAGGATTGAGTCCTAGGGTCAAAGCGACAAAAAAACGAAAACGTTCTTTTTGATAGATATAGGCTGTATATGTTTATTGAAAACAAATAGTACGGCAAGGCAGCCGATTTTTTTTTTAACTTTGGCTCGGAATTACGTGCACATTGCGCGTTAATGAATAAAAGTTGAATAACACTTTAGTTATTTCTTACAATATTATCGACTTTCATTGCAATGCACGTATTAGTGCAACACAAATTTTATATTTCAATAAACTTTAAAAATTACCTACTACGGTATGGTTAAGTAGAAACCATATTTTACTTCAAAAATACAAATCCTTTTAGCCCGGCTCCGACTTTTTCAAGCAGCGTGAAAGAGATAGCACGAATTTTGTCTCCCTTGATCGTAGACCGCCAGATCAGAGGTGCCGCCTGGGAGTTGCGGAGCTGCTTAATATATAGTAAGCTGTGGCAATATATTTTATGAAGTCTCTTAATCACTGGCAAAATCTGAACAAAATTAAGAAATCAAGTTAATGTAATCGCTACCTTATTTTTAAATTATTTTCACTTCCAGAATACAGAAAATTCAGAACAATATTTGTTTGCAATAAGTACCTATGTCAAAAACATCGATTCTTTGCCAGTATTGGTTTGAAGTAACCTCCTAGCGCCATCTGTGAAGTCTATGAGGAGCACATTCAATATATCAAGATATAGGGTAATCCAACAGAAGACTAAAATATGATGCCTAAATGTATTTTATTTCATACTACTCTTTAAAATGACGCTTTTTAGATCATATGTATAAAACGATCGAACTTTAAAGTCTTAGAAGGACCTTAAAACTGTACGACTGTTAGACAAATCGAACAAAACGCCACAAAAAGGAAAACGTGGCATGAACACCATTATCTTCCAAAACTTTTTTTTGGTTTTAAAACAAACTTATATGATAATAATTTAACACGTTATACATTAAGTATAAAATAAAATTTTGTATGCAGCTTAGACGAAAAGTAGTTTTAAGCCATTCGTAATGGCTTAAAAATACAACTATCACAACAATTTAGCCAGTAAGGTTTTGCTTCAAGACATTTGGAGAGATAATGTTGATTGGAATGAAGAGATACCTGAACACCAATGAGTAAATTGAGTATTTGGAAGAAATTTATAATTTTAAAATTCCTACAAAATATTTTGATCTAAACAGAAATATCAATTACATGTTTTCACTTACGCATCAGGTAAATGTAACTTAACAGTTGCATAGTTTAGGAATCAAAGTAGTGAAGAAATTCAAACAGGTTAAGACAAGAGTTGCAACACTAAAACCCTAATATCAAGTGATAAAAAGAAATCTCAAATTAAAAATTGAGGACTGAATCGAGAACTGTAGTATATTCGCTCTGAAACGTAAAGGTTTAAAGTATTTGTAGCTCTAAGGCTAGAAGAACTCCAAGATTTAACTTTTATTGTAGATGAAGCGACAAAAATAAATAAACATAACAATTTAAAGCTCTGGCTTTCTAGAAACAGTTTCTGATTATATAGTACTACATTTCTGAAATATAAATCTGAAGATTGGTCACAGGAATTTAAAGAAAACCTTACACCAATAAAAAGAAAATAAATTCAAATGGAATTCAATTTTTACTGAACCTGAAAATATAGTGAGTTCTAGACCACTGACTTACATGTCCATTGACTCAGAATTCAAGTATCACACAGAAAGTATCTGATTTTTTTTTTGATTGATGGTTTACTTATCAAAAATAAATAGATACCATTAGACCACAAAGCCGAACGGACCCAGAAATTCGTGGCTCAAAGGGAAAGTAATCAGACAATCAGAAGAGACAAGAAAATAAGAACGCTAAATGTAAAACTATCTAATGTGAAAAGAAAAATAATAATATTGCTTGACTTGCATAATATGAACAATTATTGTGAGGGAGGATGTTGCTAGCTACCAAAAATATTAACAGCTACTAGCCAGACCAAGCGACAAGTACCTACCTACCAAACCCACCTATGATGGTGCAATTTAATTTCTGTAAAAGTTGAGATTGTTTATGATTCAATAGTTGAATAAATGAAAATTTTATTGGCACTTTCATTGGACAAAATCACAAATTTAATAAATCTATGAAAGTGTCACAAATGCGAAAATCTCACTATACATGAACCAGTAGGTATAGGGGGCATGGTACAACAAAATGGATGGTTAGAATTCTTCATGAAATTGAAATGTCAATTTGATGTTTTGACACGACCTTTTACAATACAATTTTATAATAATGACCTTCCAGAATCTCTATAGTTTTACCTCCAAATATTGTTTCATAATTGTTTATTGTGTAAATGCTTCGTGAAAAATATTATTTTCAATCGTAATCATAACGCAACCTACTTTCCAGGTTAAATAAAAGGTAAGAAACATATTACAATCAGTGGCGTAGTCAGGTTTTGGGGGAACGAGCAGGTGGCATATTTATTAATAAGATGTTGTGAAAGGAGAGCCGATGTAAAATCTGTGCATATCTCATCCGTTATTACATCAAAATATTGTTTTGGAATACTAAAAACTAAGGTAAAAATGGCCATAATTAATACCTTATTTCGTCAATAAAAGGCCCAATACTAATAAGATCCATCACGGGCATTGCTTTTGAAGAGCATTGCACCATGATTTACCAGTAAAATTTAAAAATAGATTTATAAAATAGTTCATTTTAAGATTTATATTTTAGATATTCTAAACAAAAATTTGCACAACGAATAAATGTTACTGATACAGAGTATTATCAAATTTCATTATGTATATATGAACGCCAAGAGGGCGCTGATCAATACGGTTGGGCAGACATGCCCCGGCGGCCCCCCCCCCCCCCCCCCCCCCCCCCCCCCCGCATTCGGGCTACAACCACTGATTACAATTAATACGAATAGCGAGTAAAACTGAAATCGCTCCTTTGAACGCTAGATACTGGGACATTTTGGATTACGTTTGTCTAAACCCCCACAGGTGACGCTAGGTGTAGCATCCAAGCCATTAGTGCACACAGCCTGGATCAATTGAAGAAGTCTATATTGCGTTCACGCCATTTGTGATAATTTCATGGGCAATGGCAAAGGTGATGCCACAAAATTAAGCGTCGTTTACGTTACGAGTTGTTTTTTCTATTTTGCACCTTCCCTGGAGGCTTTGATTCAAGAGCTAGAAAGTTTAAATACAAAAGTTAAAAGATTTTACTTATTATCTCTCAGATGTATCAGAAAAAATAAACGCGCATCGCAAAGTCAAAGCGGGTAAAAAAATTAGATGTTTTTCTCCACTTTGTGGTGTGCCTTTCTTTTTTTATACATCTGAGAGATAGTACGGTAAAAACTTTTTAACTTTTGTATTGAAACTTTTCTTGTAGCTCCTAAACATTTAATAAAACACTTTTTTGAAAAGCCCGCGTTTTTCGTTGCCCCTTCTAGGAGGGCGACATCTAGTAGTAAAGGGATCGTTTGTATTGTTCATAACATCATGGAAGCCGTATATTACAGATATCTTTGGCTACTTGATCCCAAGGCAACACATGGCGCGAACGACGCTCAATTTTGTGGCAGCAAGTCTAAGTACAGGAGAATCCACTCTATTCCCCCTTAATATTTATCTATGGATAATTTCTTTATATTGGTTGGTTTCAAATGTCTTGAAATATTTATGTGTTTTATTCATTATTGCTTTTAAAAATATATATTATTATTTAATAAGAGTAATAGGGATATATCATTATTCATTAGTATCAAAATTTCAAAATACCGTTGCGAATTCTTCTAAAAATCGCCATCTGTGTATGAGTTTACGTAAGGCATTATGCAAGCGTGTTGTGCTTATGAAAGTGAACGTTGAAAACATTACAATAATTGTGTACATTTGTGAGCAGCAAAGAAGGATAAAGCGAGAAAACTAAGGCCTAAAAACAATAATCAAGTGCAATAAAAAATTGTATTTGAGGCTTCAGAGAAAATTTAAGTCTTAACAAAAGTTGGACACATACAGGGGCAAAAAAATTAAAGTAGGACTTCATAAGAACCAAAAAAGAGTGCAATCAACGTTTTAGAGAAGGGTATGCAGTCCCTTCTCTGTTCATACAATCCTGTTAACAGGATAATCAAAACCTTAAATAACCACTATCAATCTTAAAAATATCACTTACTACTTTTCTTGTAAATGTGTCTACACTGATTAAATAAATACTAATACATGCGCGGCCAAAAAATATTTTAATGTTGCTGAAGTCATATTTTAATTTTTTTTGCACTTCGTAAGGGAACTCGCAGTTTGGTATTGCTAAAAGCCTCTTATACCACCTCAGCAATAGCTGATTTTACCAATATAGTCAATGCCACATATTTTAAACCAACAAGTAAGCTTTAATAATACATCTAAGTATGTATCAACAAAAAAACTACGCATCGGTATCTCTTTTCCTTCTAGTCGTAATAAAAACGAACTTACTTTAAAACACAAACTGAAAATGGGTCAAAATACTTACTCAAAGTTGGTCTGCTCCTTCAGGGAGTGCACACTGGTGCACTTGTACTGTCTCTTGACGATGCCGAGAAGACAGGCGGTGTTCGGATCGGTGCAGTTGACCTTACCATTTTCGTCGGTGTTGTTCTTCAGTTGGCATACCATCCAGTCGACAGCCTTGGAAGCCATCTTGGTTGCCAGATTGCGGTCGAACGGCGACGGGGACCCGCCCTGCTGCATATGACCTAGGGGAGAGAGAGAAACGGGTCAAGTTAAGCGACTTAAAAGGAAAAAGGAGATAAAGCGAAATGAAACGTTGGAACAAATTGACGGCATAGTACTTTCCAGGAGGTATCAATAAATAAATCAATGAATAATAATTTACGATGTTTATCTTTCCTTTTTTACCTTTGGATATTACGTTTTATTCTTGGAGACATCCTTTAAAATAACTGTATTGAGATAATACTCTTAGTTTCTTAGTAAACGGTGATTTCTCGACAGGAAAATAGCATTAAATATTACAGAGGCACGATACTGTTTTTAACATCCAGCGTTTCAATTCGGCAACACACACACCCACATAAATATCACGTGACAAATCTACTGACTCTCACCTAAAACATTCATCCTAGTACTGAATCCTCCTCCTTTGGTTTTCATACATATAAATGATAATTTGATAATTTTTTCTTTGGGTATGTCAATTTTGTTATTTATAATGTAGCGAAGTAAGAATGTAATAAATGTATATACATATATAAGGTTTTCAAATGCAAGCAAATGTGCATATTTAGGACGAATTATTATACTATCTATATACCTAAAACGTTCATCCGGGCACTGAACAATCCTTTGCCTTCCTCCGAGTAGAGCCTGTAAATAAACTCGGTGTTGTAATTCTCAGAGGCCTTCTCGTTTCTCAGAATGAGACCACGTTGCACTCCTTCGGACATCTTTGTGGCCATGTGGTAGACGTCCTGTTGCAGGTCCTTGATGGTGAACTTCTCCTCGTAGATGTAGGCGGCATCGGCACCTCCGGCTAATCCGGCGACTGTAGCGAGGTATCTGCCACAGAAATATTTGAGAAGTGTCAAACAGAAATATGTGTGGTGTCTTCGTCAAAAAATATTAGAGGCATCAATAACGTCATATATTAATAAGGTATCTCCTTATCAAGCTGGAGTATAAACATACGAAGGTTATTTTTCGAGGAGTGACAAGTAAATTACAATACAAGAATATTATTTTTTTTCGCGGTGTCTTATTGTACAGGCTTTCCTTCTGGCAAAATTGGCCAATAAACAGAAACATTATCTTCTAATTTATTTGTATGTAAATGCGACGTTCCCAATGGAGAGACTATTTATACACTAAACTATGAGCAATAATATTAAATGCTATATTCATTTTGACATTGAATAATAACTTGGTTATGTATTAGTATGGTAGTATATACTTCATTTGAGACTTGAATTAATTGGTGGACTGCATATGAATAATTTTATATTGCTTACCAAACTTTACAAACATAGAATATATTTAGTGAAACCAATGTAACGGAATATATACTTATTCCGCTACGCTAAAATTTCAATTTAATTGCAAATGATTTTCGATATTTAATATTTAAGTCGCCAGTGACATATATTCACGAATGGGTTTATTTCGTATGGTTAGCGACTTTAGGAGAGCAGTACGCTATTTTATACCTACAATTTGTGAATTTATTTTACTATAGATTACTATATTTAATATCAGGTATTTATATTGCTTGACGCGACGTGGTTTATAGTAGTAATCACATGTTATAAACTAGCCAATAATATATCGGCAAGCATAATTTGTCCAACGTCTTGAATTTTGAGAGCGAGATCGTTTATCTTGTGTTGAGACGTTGACGGGTAAGTGCTGGTTTTTAATCTTGAAATATTTA
The DNA here is from genome assembly GCA_016904865.1 of Pissodes strobi. Lineage (NCBI taxonomy): Eukaryota > Metazoa > Arthropoda > Insecta > Coleoptera > Curculionidae > Pissodes > Pissodes strobi. The sequence continues at coordinate 14,262 of MU184912.1, forward strand.
ATTCATCTTGCAACATATTTAACTAATTCTTTAATTTTTAAATACATAATTAATATTTGTTTGATTCGTTTAGACTTATATGACTAAAGCAAGAATTTAACATTGTTATATTCCACTTTTAAGTAGCTTACATCTTCAATATTTTTTAATTATTGTCGTGACCGTTTGGGTAATATTACTGATTTATTGGTGAATATTTGCGTCTCTTATTAATCAAATTCATGTAATTTGAAAAAGGCTTAGTCCAAATTTAGGGAGCAGGTAATTATTTTATCGTTTAGTGGTCACGCACATTTTTTACGTATTTTCATTCAAATTGAACAGTATTATTTGGGTTAATTCTCGGAGTAAATTCTATATATTTCTGCAAAGGTAGTAAGTTGAATTTTCAGTAGAATTTCTTCGAATTTTCCCTCATAGTATTGCCGGTTTTAATATTTTTTCTTTTCAGGCTCATCTAATTAAATGTTCAGTTTATTTGTCACATCATGCATATAATTATTAGCACTCGCCCTGTCCAGTCTCAATCCTGATGTACCGACACTATTTTGCATTTATGAGAGGTTAATCTCACATATGTAAATTTATCTGGTTTTTATCTTTTATCTTAATTTCTATCTCGATGCGAGATAGGGATGATATTATCTTTATCTTTAATTGAATAGAGGCGCAATTGCGCTCAATTTTTGTTTATGTACCAAGGGCCGAAATAAATGTAACAGTAATTACTTATTTTGAGTTATAAGACTCGTTATTATAGGTTGTATTTATTATCAAATTCAAAGTTACCTTTTATTTAGATTTACCGAGAGTTACTGAATTGGAACGTTTTACAATTATTTTCTATTGAATTTAAAATTTCAGTCGTTATTTTCTTTTAAATTTTATATTTTAAAGTAAAGAAAAGGATATCTTGAGTAACAGTAGCTATTTATAATTTTTGTTCAACTTAACATTGTAATTCAGGTTTCTGATTATATTTGCTTTTACAGTAAATTTTCAATTTGTTGATTGCTTCCTCATGTGTTTACCAGTGTCACTGATGTTCACATGATATTTCCTTGCATATTATTTAATTAGCGATATCCATTATTGGTCTAATACTAGTTTATTTCCTCTTGCCTGGACTCAACACCCTCGAATTGGATGGAAAAAACACCGTGCTTGGCAAGTAGCAGGTGTGTGTTCGTCCACTTGCTGTACTAAGCTATTTTAAGGGAACCAATAAGTCCTTGATAAACCCAACAGATACTAACTTGGGAACATGCAGAAACGGTTCCAGTAGAGGTCCCAATACGATCGCATGATTACAGAATAATTGGACAAGCTAAGTATTAGTCAATCAGAAAGTAAACATATTGTAAAGACCAATTATTATAACGCTTCATTCCCTTTTTTAATTTTTCACATTAATTTTAATTTTCATTAAGTCAATTTACACATCAGATAAACTTCGTTTCAAATAATTTCATAAATCATAATTGTAATTTAATTACATATATAGTTAATATATAACTTGTTTTTAATTTGCTTCTTTAATTTATCGCAGGATAGAGGTCTGTGAGACATTGCGAATTATAAGGGCCAATTTCTGATATATTTAAGTATCCTTATTCAGTTCGCATTTTCTCTAGGAACTCTGGCGCCCACAAAAAATTACGGCTAATAAAAGAGACGACCTACCCCCTGAAAAAATAAAATCGGGTCTCAAAACGAACATCATTTACTAAAAAAAAAAATTTGAACAACTGGTATTTCATTACAAAATGGCGCCTAACGCCATACATAATTAATTAATTAATATTTCGTTAGCTTTCGCTACAAAATCTTATTTTTCTAATTGTCTGTCCTTCGTGGTAGCGATACATTAGCGCGTTGGTAATCGCGTAGCCACCTTGATATATACACATCCATGATTCAAGCCGAGTAAATCCACTACCGAGTAGCGACAGAAACCGTCGGAACCTTTGATGTTTGGGGGTCAAATTTTCTTTCTCTCTCATTTGACTCGTTTGACGTATAAACAACCTATTTCACTGGTTAAATTATGAAGAACTCGTTTATACTGTCGATAATTTGAAGTGAACTTAATGAAATAAGTATATTTGCGGTTGAATTAATATGAATATCATTGAAAAACTTTATTAAAAGAAAATATTTTCTTTGCTTTATTTTATGACACACAAAAGAAACATTTTTAAATTATAGTTTAGAAAAATCAAATTTGATGAAACAAATTAACAGAAATAGTATTTCAATATAAATGATTTTTGAAGTGAATACTTCTTTGGTTTCATATTTTTTAGTGATTTTTTAAGGCCGCGTCGCGACATGGTTTTTATATATTGTCTCGCGTTTCGAAAAAAATTCGTATCATCGCGGGTATGATTCAATTTGTGTTATAATATAAAGAGTGTGTCAAACGTAACGGAACCGACTCAAATGATTAAAATAAGTTGCGAATAAGTAAAACTAACCGAAAGTTGATTGGACGACTAACCCAAACTAACCAATTCTATTAAAATTGATTATAATGTATCGGAACTGGCTCAAATAAGTAAAATAATTTGAGACTAAGTGAAACTAACCGAAAGTTGAATAGACGACTAACCCAAACTAACCAAATCTGTTAAAATTGATTATAACCTAGCGGAACCGACTCAAATGACTAAATTAGGTTGAGAATAAGTTAAACTAAGCGAAAGTTGATTCGACAACTAACCAGAACTAACCAAATCTATTAAAATTGAGTATAAATTATCGGAATTCACTCAAATGGTTAAAAATAAGTTTATACTAAGTGAAACTAACCGTGTTAGATCGAGGATTGAGATCCGATCCAGAAAAAGCTATTAATTTAATAAAATGGTGTTATTCCGAAAATGTCTATCTATTGGAACATTTTAATTTTTGTTTGTAGTTTTGAATATGAAAATGAGATAATAATTTTATTTGGCTAGTAAATAGCTCTTTAAACATGTACAATTTTTTTCGCGAAAATTCTTCATATGGAAAATATTATAGACATTATTTAAATTGACACAGTAGATCCGTGTGTTTTGTTAGTTTGGGTTAATTTTGGTTCTGTATTAGGTAGGGGTTGGTCAAGCGCGTAGCGCGCTTGTTCGGTTAATTAAAGTTAGTTTCGATTATTTTTGCTTTGTTTGTGATAGGTTAATTGGGGTTAGTTTTGCTTAGTCTGAGTTAGGTTGGGTTAGTCTGGGTTAATCGTGATTAGTTTGGGTTGGTTTTAGTTAGCGTTGGTTAGTTTTGATTAGTTTGGATTAGCTGTAGTTGGTTTAGGTTAGTTTGGGGTAGTGAAGAGACAAGCGCACGTAGCGCTCTTGTCTCTTTACTCTGGTTAATTAGGGTTAGTTTTGCTTAGTCTTGGTTAGTTTGGGTTAATCTTAATTAATCTGAGTTGGTTTTGGTTACTTTGGGTGAGTGTTGGTTTCTATTGATTAGTTTGGAAGAGCTGTGGTTGGTTTGGGTTAGTTTTGGTTAGTTGGGAGTAGTGAAGAGTCTTTTTACTCTGGTTAATTTGGGTTAAAGGGGTAGAGCGGCACTCTTAGCCAAGATTTTTTTTTCAAATACATTTTCGCTCTTCTAAACTTTTAATTTTTTTTTTTTTTTTTGAAAATGACAATGATGTATTTGCGGCGAAAAATTTTGATTGTTTTCGGTTGAGAGACATACTCTAATACCAAAAAATAAATTTATTCTTTTCCTAGCGGATTTCAGCTAAACGAAACTTGACCCATGATCGCAATAAATACATCAACCGCCTGACTATAAATGAAACATCATTTGCTTTGTCATATGACAGCTAAACAATCTATTTCGCGCAGGCGCCATGGAAATTGAAACCGGTAATGTCGCTACTCGGTGGTGGATGTACTCGGATTCAAGTGTATAGATGTAACCATAAACTTTACGAAATACCGCAATATTGATCATTAGTATATTAATATATAATTGTGTTCTTACAATTGTAAGCGAAATGTTAGCGATTCCGATCGAATCCCTTCTTATTTCTTCGTAGCGCAAATGATTGTGATAATGTTGACCATTTTATTACTTATATTCTGAACATATGTTTGATCAACATATTTTATACATTGACTTGTAACGTTTATTGAAAGTAGGAATTTCCGTTGAATAAAAAATAAATAAATAAAGTAAGCTCTAAGGCTAAGGTATCTTAATTACAAAAAAGGAAGGATTTTCTTTCTTTGAAGAATATCAACCTATGACGGTGACCGTTTAGAAAACGACAACACCAGCCAACATTCTTATTCCCTAGAATAGATAAATCAATCAACCGACATTAGAATTTTATATGACCACAAATTGACGTCTTCTTGCTATCCCTAAATTATTATACTAACAGGTACAACAAACTCACCCACAATATCCGCCCATAGTCTCGATGACGAAGACTCTCCTCTTGGTGCCTTGCGCGGACTGCCTGATCCGATCGCAAATTTCGGTAATCTCGTTGAGAGCCGTGTCGCAACCCAGAGAGAATTCGGTGCCAGGTACGTTGTTGGAAATGGTGCTGGGTATGACCAGGATGGGGATACGGAAGGCGTGATGCTCGTCCCTGTTCTCGCTCAGTTGAAGTGCTGCTTGGAATCCCTACATATCATATACTATTATTATTATCATTATTATTATTATTATTATTATTATTATTATTATTATAACAGTCTTCAAAAGTCTCTCAAACACCATAACATTCGTTGGTTACCGTAGTCAATCGCATATTTATTTATTTATGTATTCAATCAGTCTGAATAAAGTTTCACAAGCCCTTTGCCTAGACTATTTTTAACTGACTAGTATTCTGTGATGTTACTCTTGCCACACAGACGTTGTTCAACCTATATAGCGTTGTTCGTAAGAAAATTTCCTTTGAGTAGCCTAAAACACTCCTCATTCTGGATACTTTTCTTATCACCTCTCACATGCAGATTGCGGGTTATAATTTAGGCATATTTGGATCAGGTCTCGTCATGTGCGTCTTTCGGATAAAGTAATGTGAGGATCAATTTTTGTTAAGAAGAATGGAGGCAGCGCAATGGGAAGTTAGACGAACCAAAACCCTCTGAAACTAGAAGAAGGCCGTGAAACTGAGAAAAGCAGTAGCCAATATGGCCGCCCGTGGCGGCACCCAAACTAAATGCTGTAACGGGTATATTTAGAGTTTTTAATATAAAATATGTTTAAAATTGTGAAATTTGTGCATTTGTAGGGAACAATTTATACATAGCAAGTAATTTTTCGAGTTAATGGCAAGGACATTGTGGTCGTGAAAATAGACTCTTAACCCCACTACATTATGCAATTAAATATTTATAGTTATGGACTGATTGCTCTGGTACACAAAATAAAAACTTTAAGGGCTTGTTTGGCTTGTTTACATCATGCAGACACTATGTGAATATTAAAATTTCAGTTATTTTAGATATTACTAGGTATTATCATCTCTGAAATTATAATAGACATTTGTGTATAGTGTCGAGTGAATTGAAAACATGGTCTTAACTTGTTGTGCTCCCAAAGTAGCAATTTCTTCATTTCCAAAAGAAGGTGAATTGAGGAAGCAGTGAGTAAATTGAATTAAGAGCAAATACTATATTATTTTATATGGAGGAAAAGTGATACTTTTCATGGCGCGCTCGTGTTTAACAGCCGAACGGAGTGAGGCTGGTAATAGAGAGCAAGCCATGAAAAGTAACTTTTCCTCCAAATAAAATATGCTGTTTTTTCTTCAAATGTCGACATTAATGCAAAAACATCTCTTTTTAATAGTAATAATATCTAATTATTATTAAAGATAAGTGGGTTCGCAAGGCGGCTTAGACCGGTGTCGGTGAATAGGAGCAGGTTGTTGCTATAGTAATGTAACATAAAGCTGTCAGTGGACACTGTCAACAATATTTTTTTTTTAAGATTGCGTCTCCGATTGCGTTTTAATTCCGTATTGATAAGCAGTTATTGAGTAAGTTCGATTAAATAATAACCAATTTGTTCCTAAATTAGTGATTTTGAGAAATGCAGTCACAAATTGAGTGATAAATACAAATTGTAGTTTAATAAATCTTGAGTTGTTGACGCTTATTTTGTTGTCTGTTTGTATTGTATCTATGTTGCTATGACAACACTTTTACCTCCGCCGGCGGAAAAGTGAAAAGTAAGCTCCGGCGGAGGAAAAAAGAAACTTCACGGCCGCCTACACAGTCGAGTAATGACGGATTTGCTGACGTTTGAAGAAAAAAATCATTTGTTAAACTTTAAATGAGAGGAGACACCCTGTCATTGGATTTTGTATGCGCATGTCCAAGCACAAACGGTATAATTATCAAAATCAAAACACCATCAGCCGATTTCAGGTGATCAGATGTCATTGTTATTGGCTTAAAATACTTTTCTCCTGTTACTTATTGGTAATGTTGTCAACGGAGCAGAGTAAAGGTCACCAAAAACGGGTACACCATCACGAAAGGTGTCAACGTTTATTGTCGCCATTCCTTTTAGTTTTTTCCTCCCTGGTTTTCAATGCCATCCAAGATTGGAGTCCAAGGTAAATGCAAGATGCATCCATAAGTCCTAATTTAGATTCATTAACTATGCTAAAATTGGAGTTTTAGGAAAATGGTAAAATGAGGGTATAATACTGTTCAATTTTTTGATTTGCCAAACGCCAGTAACTGACTTTTGCTTTCATTAAGTGTAAGTTTATGAACACTGATATCATTGAAATTCGCTCAAAATCGAAATTTATACTTTCAATAGCAGAAACTACATAGGAAGACGAAAATAAGTGAAGCATCTATTTGCAAGTCATCAACAAATTGATGAGATTTATGTGTTTTAGAAATGCTGAAAGTCAGCAGTATATAAGGAAAACAACAAGAAACCTAAATATGTAAAACATTATTACTTGAATAATTTAGTAATAATACATGATTACTGTATAATTTACAAGGGAAAATTAAGGAAGAAGGGAATAAACTTATTCATGGCCTGCTATTTATGTAATTTTGCCAATAGGGAGTGAGATATTTTGTGATTGTGATTGAATTCATGATTATACCTTTATTTGGCTGATCCATGTACACAGAAAACCTAGCAGGAACTCCAATTGTCAAAAGCGATCAACCAAACCTAAGCTCACATAGTGAAGACGATTTGATGTAAACTATCACTAGAAAATAAATGGTTTGGAGACACCAATTTGATTTCCATCTGAGCTAAATTTTATGTAAATTTTATTTTAATTCCATCAGAAATAAATATGGTAGAAATTATTTCGTGCATTTACTTGAGCATTTTCGTTTGTATCTTGAAAGCCAACTCTCCATCAACTTAAAAAAAAGGAAAAACTGTATAAATATGCCTCTATCTCTATCATCTATGGTGTTAAATCTTTAACACTTTGTTCAGATTTAAATTAGGTAGCTTTAAATAAAAGTAAACGAAATATATTGTTAAACCACTGGGTTCTTTATGATAAGTGACTCTTCTTAGAACAAAAACAATTATATTTAATCACAAACATTACAAGACTCACGAAACTCAATTATAACCAGACTAACAAACTCCGTATAACCTTTATAACACGATTAGTTCGCTGATTTCACTGTACGCGTCGTCGTGCTTATATTATAATGGCTGCGAAGACCCCGGATAATTCAAGAGGTGCAGAATTTTCTCGATTTCTCGAATACAGTAGAATTCCTAGAAGTTTGCGTCGTAATATTTCAATACAAAAGTATAACGTGGAATGAGGAAGTTTCAGCAATTTTTTTTATTGCTGATTTCGATAGCCCATGAAAAATAAGTGAACACGTGTTTTTTCTTTTTTTGATAAGTCGAAAAATGAGCCAAATACAACGCCTTGAAATGGCTAATGACGTCACAATCGCATCATGCTTCGTATATCTATATATACAAATCTAAAAACTGGCATAACTCTCGTAATAATCACCTTTAGCGGAAATAAAAAAAATATGTATCGATTTGTTTCCACTGTTCTACAGTTTGCAGTACAGGGTGATCCCCTATAATGTCGCCACCCTATAACTTTTTTATTTTAAGTGTCTTTTTTTTCTGCGTATAAAAAATATTGGAAAAATGATCAGCACACAGGGAAAACCAAAAAGTTAATTTTTTTCAATGGAACACCCTACATATGTATTTATTTTTCGATTCCTTGTAAAATTCTAAGCATATTTTATGTATGATGTTATACCTCTAAAGTTATTAGTTTCACAGCTATAAGCAGTTGAAAATCGGTACTTTGGCGACTTTTCACCTTGGTAGCAAGAAGATCATCAGAGATGGAGTAAAATAAATTTCACATTCCTATCCTAACTTTTCAAGAGCTATCTGACGGTACTAACTGGCAGGCGGTACCATGGGTACCAAATATGGTACCTCGGTAGGTACCATAAGTTAACACCATCAGATTGATGTGAAATTAATTTTACTCCATCTCTAAGGATCTCCTTGCTACCAAGGTGAAAAGTAGCCAAAGTACCGATTTTCAACTGTTTATAGCTGTGAAACTACTAACTCTAGAGGTATAACATCATACATAACATATGCTTAGAATTTGACGAGGAATCAAAAAATAAATTCATATATAGGGTGTTCCATTGAAATAAAATTAACTTTTTGTTTTTCCCTGTATACTGATCAATTTTCCAACATTTTTATACGCAGAAAAAAAGTATTTTCCAGTACCTAAATAACCATACTTTTATTTTTTTTGAGACACTTAAAATAAAAAAGTTAAAGGGGGTGACATTACAGGGGATCACCCTGTACAAAAATAATCAGTTTGATTTTCAAGAGACTTCCTCATTTCGGGGTAAAAGAGCCTAACTCCGCTATTTCAAGCTCTAGAGCCCTAGAGAGTTGAGACCACGCCCTGGGGGTTACCAGACACAAACCTGCGGTGTAGCTAGATTGTGCAAGTAAAATTTCGCTAATACTGTAATAATTAAGAGACCACTTAATTTGAAAACCCTATTATAATATTTTAAAGAATTTACCTCAAATCCGCCAATGATGAGCAAAGCCTGGATTCCAAACTCCTCCATCCTGGAAGCCACTAGACCCATGCGGTTTCCCGGGAGGGTACGCTTGGTACCCAAGTAGGCACCACCGTGCCCTACCCAGCCAGTGACATCGGACCAGCCTGAAACACGTTTATGGAAATTAAATGTCAAGCAAATTAAGATGAAATAGAATCAAAGAAAACAGTAACTACTCAATAGAAAAACCATTCAAACGCAAAGGCGTGGATCGCTAGAGGCTTCATTGTGATTACTAGTGAAATTACATCATATTATTTTAATTTTGCGCTACATATTTGCAACACAGCGTTGCCGGATTATATTATTTTCCATTAATACTGAATTACAGTTATAGATTCATGATGTGTATTAAACATACTCGTACGTTACATGTTTTCAACTGATATTTTTATTTTTTATAGTAGTAGGTATTACTTTAATGTTAAATGATTTCGAAATGTATTGATTAAAATGTATATTTAAATATTTTCATCTATATTTCATTAATAACTTTCGTTTAGCGTGTATAGTATATAATTTGCGAAAGAAATTTCTTTTTCGGACGAAGACCGTAATATTAACATAAGAGCTCGATTTTGATTCAGGTTCGGGAAAAGCACCACCTGTGACCGGTTTCGACTTTCACAAGTCTCATCAGAGGTGGTGCTTTTCCCGAACCTGAATGAAAATCGAGCTGCTAGCTACTATGTCAATATTATGGTCTTCCGAAAAAGAATCCATTCAGGATACGAGTTATTTTTTAAAATGAGATTAAGTTTTCGTAGATTCTCATCAATGCGTGATTGATGGCAGATTTTCCTAATTCTATTTCCCAGTCCCATTATTAAATTCATCTTCATTTCGTGAACGTGGTAAGAATGGAAACCTACATACTTCCTGAGTACGTAGGTTTCGTGTACCAATCCGTTACAATGACATTGTTGTCGGTTCTGATTACCCTAGTGTCCAAAAATGGAACAGTATTATTTTGTACACTTTCCATGGTGAACTGAAAGTGATCATTATAGCTTTCTTGTTTTTTATGGCAGTGGCACACACACTAAAGGGAGATCCTATGGCGCTCGGCGAGCGGTGTGTATGCAAAGATGTTGATTGACACGGTTTTTGAACATTTGTAGGATGTAATTAGTGGGAAACAGGGTTTCCAGGGCCACCCAGCGCCCGGAGATCCGAATGGCCGGGGAGTTTACTTCCGGAATATTTTGAATCTTGTCCATATATTCCTACTGTGGGACCCGGGACCACCAGCGCGGAAGCGGAACGTGATTTGGGAAAACCACTTAGCGCTTCCCAATTCTGGTGGGGTGGTCTTTCACCGGACGATGCGAGTAGGCTTACGCATCTACCACCTAGGGCCGCTTCCACTCGAAGCATCGGCCTCAGACTCATTCCTTTGGCGGTCCCTAGTCTGACAGGAGTAAAAATGGGGTTTGTTGGATCACTCCCCAGTGATCAGCTCCAGACTTTGTACTTTGGTGTTCTCCAGCCTGGAGGAGGACGATGAGATTTGATGGGCCACATCCCGTGGCAACTCGGAATGATGGGGGCGTCACTCCCCGTAATCAAACTGCTCTCACTAGTTTGACGTTCCTGCCAGCCAATACAATGCAGCTGTTGAAGATTCTCAGTATATCTTCTGTACTGTTCCTCGGTACTGAAGTGATTATGTTATCAACAATTTTTGTTAGAAATGGTAATTTGAAACCTAGTTTGGGAATGGATTTCTCCAATAAGTAATCCATTACATATTGGGAAGCTATGGGTGAGAGTGTAGCTCCCATTGGAGTACCAAGAATTTGCTTATAGTATCTACCATCAAACCTGCAGTAAGTTGAATCGAAAACGAATTTGATAATTTCTAGAAAGTCACTTTGTGTGAGTGGTGAATTCAGCTATTCTCTGCCAGTGTTTAATAATGCGATTTTTTTTATTAATAAATATGGTATGTTATTGGATATATACTTAGTAATCTTGATTAGAATCTTCCTATAAAATGTTTCTTTTGCAACTAATTTCCGCTGAAAAAATCATTAAAATTTTTTGTATAACGGCTAAAAAACTATTTCTTCTTATGATTTTGCTATTATCAATTTAAAGAAAAGTACATTTTTAGATTTATGATTTTAGTATTTTTTAAATTCCAATTTAAAAAAAAAATACTTTCTTTATCATTATATATGTGTGCGTGAAAACTATTGTTTTAAATACACTCAATTGATTTTCTTATAGATACATTGTAAAAAATAAATATAATAAAACAAACATATATGTACAATGTAAAAAAATATGGAAAAAAATTTAAGGATCAAATAAAGATTTTTTAAAGGTTTTAAACATTAAGTAAGTACTTACATTTTTTACGACTGCGACTGTAGTCTACGTCATAAATCAAAGTCTGCTAAATAAATCTATCTAACATTTCTTGCCAGTGGTGTTGCAGTTTAGAAGTAATATGCCAAAATAGATGCAGGCACGAATATAATTTCAACATAAAATAAAGAAAATAAATATGAAAACTTTAATAAAACCCATTAAGCAACATAAGATGTAATTATATTAATATTACATAGTGAAAGAAAACATTGGTTTTTCAAGTGTTATCATCTCATAAATCGTTGACACTAGGAAAAAGAAAAGTAATTAGTCCATAGTTTAAAAATTCAATTTAAAATGACCCTAATAAAAAGAATACAAATACCAACAAAAACGCCTTATAAAGTGTTTTAATTGGCTCGTAATGTAGTAATGCCCTAATTTGAATGGAAATCTTCCTATGAAACTAGCTTGATATCTTAGTTATTTCTTAATCACCTATTTGGGATGTTTTTGCAATACAGTTGGATAATCTGAAAAACGAAGTAAAATCGTTCAAAATTAATCTGTTGATTAAACAAGATTGTGATTAAAAGATTTTAATATTTATTGGTCTTATAATTCAGATTTATATCGACATTTAGTGAATATTTTTACCCTGTACAAAATCTTTCATTAGTAATTTGATGTATTCATAACTTAGCCCTTGATGTGCAGTAACTTATTAAGTAAACCAATAAAAATAATTGCGTGCTATTATTTTAATTTCTCGATAAATATGATAGGTATCTGATAGGTAAATACTTACCACAATTCATAATCCAATTCTTGCAAATCTATTCATTATTATAAGGAAATCGAAATTGACGCTTACAATTACGTTTACTAACACGGCAATTAAAATACTGGCAAACATTAGCTGACATTTTATTAATAGGAATATCGATAAAATTAATGTAATTCTAAATCCAAACGATAATTTATTTAAACAAAAAAAAATTAGGAAATCTTTGCTAGCTCTCTAGCCCTTAGGCCTATGAAGAAAATTATTATTTTGTTTATGTATCTAATTTCTGTTAAAACAAAAGTTCATTAATGAAATACAAAAAACATATTTTAATACCTCTTTTAATAGTAGCTTCCCAAAACATCATTTAACACTTAAGTAGTACTACCACAGCTTATTCAATAACCAGCTACTCATCTTGCGGCGGCATCCTTTGATTTGGGAAAGTCAAATGAAAATTTTAGAAGAGGGCCTTGACTTAATATTTTTCTAAACTTCTGGGCATCTGAAGAATACTTTTGATAGTTCGTTTAATTTCAACTACGATGTTTTATCGTCTAAAATTCGTTTGAAAACGATTTTAAATGGCAAAATTGTATAAAAATCCGAAATTTCCGGTCTTTTTAGGGCGATAGCCATAGCTTCGGACGAATTTCTCGTGGATTTTGAAGCGAATATTCATTTTAAATTCAGTTCGCTTCGTGTCATTACATTGCCTGAAAAATCACGAGACCGTGGAACTGAACCGCTCAGGGCACTGTCAAGTATGCGCAGTGCACGACACTCCAACTTTCCAATTTCGAGAGAGATGAAATAAGCTGTGGTACACTATTCAACAGTAAAAAACATTAAATAACGTACGAGTATGCTTAATACACATCATTTATTTATTTATTTATTTATTTATTTATTTGTCACAAGTATCAACAGCTACAAGAGCCAATTACAGATACCAACTTAAAACTAAAGAGATCTACAATGAATAAAGTATACTAAGCCAAAAAGACAATAAACCTTAAGTAAAAACTAAAAACTAGTATAAAATGTACACTAAAGCAAGACATCTATGACTACATGCCAGTTTAAAAAAACATTAAAATTTCAAAATTGATTATAAGATTTATATAAACACTCAGAACGCACATACGAGACCTATAAAACATATTAAAAGATTACCTGGTAACTATGTCGATTTTAGTTTATTTATAATAATTTTCTTAAATTCATTAAAACTAGTCAAGTCAATGTCTATATCAGAGGCATACAAGTTAAAATAATAGCAGAGTTTATATATTGGCGAATTTTTGTAAAGATTAGTACGTGGATATGCCAAATAAAACATTCTTGAGTTGCGGGAATTTAATCTGTTAATTGCAAAAGGAAATTCTTGAAGAATATCAGGGCAATCAATTTTGTTCTTCAACATTTTAAAAACAGAACACAAGAATATTTTAATTCTCCTCTTAGTCAGAGAAAGTCTATCAAACACCGCCAATAAGTGTTCATTGTCGCAACCTCTCTGGGGATAAACACCAAATTTCCTGTAGTACATGCACTTTAAAAACCTCCTTTGCACGCCCTCAATGAGTGATATCCAGACATTATATTGAGGGGACCAAATGACGGAGGCATATTCCAAGATTGGCAACACCAAGCAATCAAAAAGATGCAAACTGACCTCAATGCTAAGCTCCTTGGTGGATCTGGCAACAAATCCAGAAATCTTCTGAGCACTCTCAACCTTCGACAAGATGTGGGAAGAAAATGAAAGATTGGTGTCAAAAATAACTCCTAAATCCTTTTGTTGGGTTACTCTTTGCAGTTGCTCATTATTTAAAAGATAATCAAAAACAATGGGGTTATTATTAAGTGTAAACGACATACAAGCACACTTACTGACATTTAACTTAAAACTGTGAATATCACACCAGTTCGCAACCTCACAAAAATCATTTTGTAAGATGTGACAATCTTCAACGGAATCTATCTCCAAAAAACACTTGAAATCATCGGCAAGTATAAGACCCTTTGCCTTTTTAATTTTACCAATTATGCCATTAATGGCTGCCAAAAATAAAAGGGGTCCAAGGTTGGAACCCTGAGGAACCCCAGAGGTGCTCTTAAAAATATATGACCTAGATCCCTTAATTTCCACATATTGAAATCTATGACTTAGGTATGCCTGAATCAATCTAATAATGTATGTAGGTACATCTAAGTCTGTCAAAGATTTTAGAATCATACAATGTCTCACCCTATCAAAAGCCTTCTCCATGTCTGTATATATAACATCAACCTGAGATCTTTTATTGATAGCTTCGTGGACATACTGGCAAAAGGAGGTGAGATTTGTGATAGTGGATTTTCTTGGTAAAAACCCGTGTTGACATGAAGTAATGCGGCCCGAAATTTCATGATATAATCGCTCAAAAATAATCAACTCAAAGACCTTAGAAATGGAGCTCATAATACTAATCGGTCGATAATTTTTTATTTCATGCCTAGAGCCGGATTTGTGTATAGGAAGAATTTTGCTAACTTTCCATTTATCTGGATAAGTTGCGGTTTTGAGGATTAAGTTAAAAACGTGTTTTAATGGTGGCAATAAATAATCACGACAACCTTTTAATATATACGCTGGAATGCCATCTGGGCCAATTGCTTTGTTCGCCTTAATCCTGCTGACGGCCTTTAAGATTTCATCCTCGGAAATCAGTTGACTACAGAAAAAATACATGGGCTCCGTGGGTGGACAGTCTAAATCGTTGTCGTTTATATACACCGACTTGAAAAAATTGGCAAACCCATCTGCAACCTGTTGAGAACCCGAATAGATTCTGTCCTCAAAAGTCATTTCCTCTAGAATGTCAGCAGAATCACGTAAAGACTTCACAAAAGACCAAAACATTTTGGGATTCCCCCTCAAACCAGATTCCATATCCCTCAAATACTCAGCATAGGCAGCCCTAATTTTAATCTTTACAGCAGCTCTAATGGAACGGTACCTGCACTTCCAATAGTTCAACCGGTATTTCTTAGTTTTAAGGAAAAATTTATATTTAAGCTTGATAAGATTAATAATTTCTTTGGTAAACCATACTGGATATCTTTTATTTATTTGGGTGGTCTTGGGAACGGATTTAACAAAAATGTCTGTACAAGTAGAATAAAAGACTTCCATAGCCATATTCACATCCGAACAAGAATGGAGGAGATCCCAGTTCTGTGCGGCAAACAGATTACACAATAATAAGAAATTAGCTTTTTAAAATTAAATTTAGTACTTGGCTCAACCTTGCAGAATCTTGGGCGTTCTTTAGGCTTAAAGCAAACACTTAAACATGGATGGTGCCTGTCAATAGGAACCAGGGAATCCTCTACTCCATCCACCTGAACGTCGTCAAAGGATGAAATAACGAGGTCAAGAAGTACATTATTAAAGTTTTTGACAAAATCATCATGAATCTATAATTCTTATTCAATATTAATAACGCAAAATAGTACAGTCCGGCAACCTGGTCCTCCAAATGAGCAGCGCGAACTTAAAATATGCCCTAAATTCACCAGGAATTACAAAGAAGCAACGCCACTCGCAGTCCACGTCTTTCTATAAGAACGATTTTTCTATTGCTACTATTTGCTTTGTTGCTACCATATACTATACTTACTCATGTGCTTAATGTTTCCGGCGATCAGTCCCTCGATCCCATCATGTATACCCAGCACTGTGTCGCCTCGATAGATGCAATTGCGCACAAACGAACGTACCGCAGCGTTCATTCCACAGCAGGGAGCGCCGATGTGGATCACGGCCATGGTGTAGCCTTCCTAGAAAAGGGCGTCAAGAATTGAGTTAAAGGTCGCTCGATTTAGGCTATACATTTTGAGGAAGTGTGAAACAGGAAATTTAATCTATCATCTCGTTCAGATGGCTTGTAAGTTTTCAAGAGTACAACTGAAAAAAAAATTAGACGTTTACCATTGGTTCATTTAAAAACTAACTCATTTATTAAGTTGATGGAAGTTCATCGTTTTTATCACCGAACATGAACAATAGATAGACTAGCAGGTTCACTCTAAGCCCCGCCCCCAGTATTTTCCTCCTTGCCGCGGAATCTGATGAAATGCTGGTTAACCGCTCAGGCCTCGTGCCACGTTTCACCCCGTCTGGTCTAAAGTAAGTGCTACATCAAAAGTGCCGACTGAGAGTGGACCTTCTAGTCTCTTGTTAATGTTCGGTGTTTTGACTAATCGTTTTTGGAAGTAGAGTGAAAAATTGCTCTGGTGTAGTGTGAACAAATCCAGTGAATTTTTGAGCTCTTTTCCCTCAAGAAAAGATTCAGATAAATTTATGCACTTTCGAGATTTCCCCTTGAACTGAATTCTATAGTTTCTCCCACTTCTTTTATATTTTGAGAGCATATAAGACATGAAACCATTTTGCTGTTCTGTTTTATTTTCCCTTGCAGTTCAGGAGGACGCAGCAGGCTGGTTTCAAAGTTTGTAATCAATCTGACGTAAAATGCCCACCCTGCAGCACAAGAGAAAAACTGTGAATTTTATTAAAAATACATTTTGACGATAGCATTAATTACAATATTACAGATTTTGCATGAGAAAAGACTGAATTAAGCGGTAACAATTTTATTTCAAAACGTAAACACATGACGCGACGTCCATAACTCTAGTTAACTAGTAGATTATATGTTGTACTCTCATGACATACTTTATGTACGACAAGTGGCAGAAGTTTTGAAGTTTTTTTTAATTAAGAAAGTTTGAAAGTATTGAAATAACGCAGATGAGATTAAATTTCTATGCAGAAAATGTAAGGGTCTCTTACAAGAAAATGCGATTTAAATATATTTTATGGATGTTTAAAAAAATAAGCCTTGTAAGCATTTTGTACTAATATTGCGGAATTTCTATTTGCTTCATGAATCCTCAAAATATAAACAAATTGTTTCTAACTGGAACTATGTGAAACTATCTGATATGAGGGTTAATTGATAATCTAAAACTAAACTTTATATCTAATGGTAGTAAAAACGACATGAATACAGAATAAATATATATTTTAGAATAATACGAGTTCAATTTTTAAAACCCTAAGTAAAATAACTGGTGGTCAATTTAAAAATAAAATGTAACCCCAATAATATTCAGGCCGTTGGAATATCTGGCTGCCGTAAAAGAATATAACAGCTTTTGCATGATTAAGTCAGATTAAAATTTAAAGGCTTATGAGTAACTTTTGTAATGATCTCAGTACCTTGCCTTTTTTGAGAACTGCACATTTGCTTCTACAAAAATAAGATTTTATGGTATTATTTTTGGGTAATTTGCCCCATGATAATTATTTTAATAAAATTTATTGTCATAATCCTGCTAAATGTTAATACAATGCCCAAAACGATAACACAACGTAATAATTTCATAAAGCTATCGTTTTCCACAACACTTACAAATTTTAAATTGTGTCACCATTTTAAGTATTTTCAGCTTGGGTTAGTTTAATATTTTTTTTAGGTTTATAAATAACATATTTAAGCGAATGGAGCCAGATTGGCGTATACTACCGTATACAATAATAATCAAATAGTCCACGTACAGTTTTTCGTTAACAATTAAAATCTGCATTACTTTAGGTTCAAAAACCCAAGAGAGACGTTTTATTAAAATTATTCTGCGTGGAGAATTACCTTAAATGAACTTCATATATAAATTCTACCACAACCATAGTGACTCTACCTACAAAATATGTACACTACATCTAAATGTATCTGTAAAATGTATAAATTCTCTAAAGTACTACTCTAACCCCTAAAGTCATAGAAAAGATGCTGCGTACTAAGGCCAAGAACTGTGCTTTACGTTAGGCGAAAAAAAGATCGGGTAACTAGGATTCAACCAGATAAGAAGAACTAAGCATAATAAGCAACAAAAGGTCAGGCAAATAACGTTGTGTCCGAAGATACAGGCGGTGACAGTAAACAACTTTTGAAAGGTATACTCACCGAGCCCCACAGGGTATTTCGCTAAAATCCACCAAAAAAATCAAGAAAAATCAGTTAGTATTTTTGGTACATCATGCTTGTTTAATAATTCCGAACTTCCGTCTTCTGGTAAAACATTTGGTGAATGATTCGAATTGCTTCAAAAACATGTTTAGCTAATTTTTCAATTGATATATCAGGATCCCGAATACTTCAAAAATAAATTACTGAAATTTGTCTTTATAAGGGCCACCCAAAGGATACAGGAGGCTTGTATGTAGCTAGTTAAATAGATATAATAGATATAATTTTGGCCGGTGCAAATCGTCAAAACTATATCTATTGAGGAACATGGTCATTTTTATTCTTAAAGTAAAAATAATTATTAGTGTTAAATAATGCAACTTAAATCCAATAAAAGCAGCTTAACAGGGTATTGCACCAATCCAAATGCAATTGGGCGGCATTTAGTGTGTTGCTTTATACCTTTCATCCCGTGCAGTACAATTAAAATTAATAAAAACGCAATACCTTTTGAAGCACATGCTTCTTATCCTTATCCTTAGGAGAAGCAGGAATTGAAGAAAAATTGTAAATTTATAGTAACGTAAAAGTTATATGAGGAGGTATTGATTTGGTTTTTGTAATTTTATCATGACCGTGGAAGCAAATTCAAAGTTTGACAGATGTAGGATCAGAGTTTGCGATGACAACAAAAGCAAATAAGCAGCTTTTATTTCATCAACAATGATGCATATGTAAAACATGTTGTATCTTATCATATCGTCAATGACTCAAGCAAGTAATTGTATATCTAAAACAATTATTTTAATAAAACAAACATTAGCACATATTTGAAATAAACATTTCAGAACACACTAATTCCAGGTATTAGTTTTAGTTTTACAAAAATAACGAGAACTATACACATTTCGAGTATAGCCTTGCGCAAGACAATTTACTAAAAAACGAATTCTGTTCTGATGCTCTCTCAATTTGTTAAGACATGCAATCGAACTTATAAGTACAAATCAGATAACAAAATTATTAAGTAAGGACTGTAACTTTAAAAGCCCTAGATTTAAATACCACAAGAGTCTAGAGCACCCATTAACTTTTCGATGCAAAAGCTGCGGACATGCGTAGTGGCGAAACAAGGATAGGTATTAAGGTACGAGACACTGATGTGTAAAGATATCCTATATCGACATCATCGACATGAAAATCTAACACCTCCTTAGGCCGCGTGACGGCTGAATATAGGCAACCACTGATTTGGAATCGGTTGCATATATTCTGACGTCAGAAAGAATACGTTTTACACCAACGGTTACAGACGGCCTGCAAAACACATTCCCGTCACAGATACCGCTTCACGTGCGTTGTTTAATGTTTACATTTGTAACGTTTGCATAAGAATGTCTAATATTACACTTCACGCATAGCCCTTCGCTCGCTACTGGAGCGCAACTAACAAAAATTAACCAAAACTAACCCAAGGCATGCCCAAAATCAAGGAAAAACTTTTTACAAATATAACCTCAAGAAAATAGAAATAGGATTAAAACTAACCGTAAAAATCAACGCGAGCGAAGCCGCGGGTAAAAGCTAAAAGTGCCCTATGTCCTTTACTATACTCTTGAAAATGTCTGTACACAATTTCATGATGATCGGTTAAGTAGTTTACGAGTAGAAAATGGGATTAAAACTAACCGTAATAATCAACGAGAGTGAAGCCGCAGGTAAAATCTAAAATTGTCCTATGTCCTTTACTATACTCTTGAAAATATCTGCAAAATTTAATGATGATTGGTTAAGTAGTTTACGCGTGGAAAATGGGTTTTAAAATAACCGTAAAAATCAACGCGAGCAAAGCCGCGGGTAAAAGCTAAAATTGTCCTATGTCCTTTACTATAGTCTTGAAACCATCTGTACAAAATTTCATGATGATCGATTGAGTAGTTTATACATGAAAGCGTAAGAAACAAACAAACAAACACACTCGTATATTTATAATATTAGTTATTCGCATTTATAATATAATAATAATAATAATAATAATAATAATAATAATAATAATAATAATATTCTTTACTGCCACAAAAAAATCATATTGTACATGACACAGCAACGTCAAACAGAACTGATCTTTAAAATCATTGCAATCAAGTAATCAAACTATAAATAATATTTATATACATTGTAAGAATACAATTATTGATAAATGAACATACATATTACACAGTGCAGTTTAAAATACTGTAAGACATATAGGAAATTATTAACACATATACATTTTGTTGCACTAAAACAATAGACTCTAGACAACAGAAACAAACAATCTATATAATAATATTCAACAATTACGATAATTTAAAATTGAAATTCAAAATTGAAGTAACATTTTCCTTGTAAATATTGTACAACTCTTTTTTTAAAGTATGAGGGAGTCTCAACACTCTTGACTTCTGGGGGAAGTAGTTCATAAGCTTTAATGGATCGGTAGTAGAGACCTCTTTCATAGAAAGTGGAGTTATGCAAAGGAAACGTCAAGTCACTACTATTTCTTGTTTTTATATTCATAGTAGGAGCATATCCATTTGCAGAAAATACATTATTTTATTTTTCACAAATAGCACCAATGACAGGAAGTATAAAGATGGAGCAGTCAGAATACTGAGCCTTTCAAAATACGGTTTACAGGAAGTTCGTGGTTTGAGTTTGTAAATACATCCTATAATTCTTTTTTGCCCACGGAAAACTCTGCAAAAGACGAAGACCTCCAAAACAGTATGCCATAGTTAATTATTGATTCTATAGATGCATGATAGAATATCTTAAGAATTTCTGTGGTCACTATCTCACGAAGCCTTCGTACAATTGCACAGTTGCTACTTAATTTTGATGTTAAGACATTAACATGTTTAAGTGAAGAGTGGTGGCTGTGTGCATGTATGAATCATACCAAATGAAACACTTTGTATTCCATGCAAAATTTAATCCAAAAAGACTTCTTATAAAAGCATAACAGAGCGCTTTCGGCCTAAGCCATCATCAGTGTTACTTGTCATTGGACCTGAAGAACATATCGACGAAGAGTAAACAAACAACACCAACAAACAATGGTCACATCACAATCAAAAAGTCAAAAGTCACATTTTAAAAGGCAACATAATCTTTAAAACGGACAATGCCCAACCACGCGTTACGTACTGTAAAGTAGAATCAATATAAATCCCTAAAAATTTGATATGATCGATAGAAGGGATACACTTGCCATCATGTTTAACATAAAGAGATTGATTTTCTTTCGACTTATTAAAAGTAAGTAGACCAGTTTTGTATGTGTTTAATTAAAGGTTATTTTCCCCACACCAGCAGTGGACTGCCTGCGAACATTCTCTAGACAGGTTACCCAGAGAATGAATGGCTCGCCAATATCAGTGATGTGCCATCCGCATACTGACAAACCAAACCAGCAGCAAACCCGTCACAGAGACTATCCGCATACAGCAGGAATATGAGCGGACCCAAGATAGAGCCTTGGGGTACACCCTGCTCAAAATCCACCGGCTTAGAGAAATACCTGTCCTTGTTATGCAAAATGCACACCAGCTGCTGTCTATTTGAGATATAGGATTTTAACAGATCAGCACAGATTCCTCTTATGCCATACGCTTGCAGTTTTTGTATAATAATATTGCGGTCTATTGTGTCGAAAGCTTTTGATAAATCAAAATATAGACCGGCTACTTTCTCATTTCTGTCAACATTCTCCATCCTCGATTTTTTTGGCCTGAAGCCAAATTAGGTATTAGATAGGATGTTGTTTTGCTCTATAAAAGCCATTAATCTGATATAGATGGCCTTCTCAAAGATTTTAGAGAATGAAGACAGTAACGATACAGGCCGGTAATTTAGAAGATGATGGGGGTCACCCTTCTTTAATATAGGTATTAGTTTAGCTTTTTTTAAAGAAGTAGGAAAAGCTCCCGAGCTGAAACATTCATTTATAATATCAGTAAGTAACATTTATTCTCTTGACAATATCAATTTTGCTGTAAATAATGATATTACTTTTTCAGTTGGTCAGTTATTTTCTAGCTATGGTATGATTGAGCTAGTCGAATGGATGACGAGGGTTACTCCTACGCAAGTAGGATCGATAATGTTGTTACCAACATAAAAAAATCGTATGTTGTTTGTCAGAATTGTGAGCTTTTCTTATCTGATCATCATGGGCAACTGGTAACATTTCAAATTAGGGAAACAGGTAATAAAGTAAGCTACACCAAAAAAATATTCTCAAGTGATCAAAATATCCAACATTTTATTAATTTATTGCAACAGGAGTATGGCATAACAAATATAAATGATGTTGATGAAAAATACAATACTTTTTTCAGAATATTCTTTTTGTTACTTTGACATTGCGTTTCCCCTAAGTACATGCGGAGATAAGGAAAGACCATCTTGGATAACTCAAGAAATTAAAAATTATTCTAATTATATCAAAAACCTCTATGATACTTATAATAGATCAAACTGCCAGCAAATGAAAATGTTTTACAAACAAGAAAGAAAACATTATAGACATTTTTTATCTAACATTAATAAGGCATAATGATAACAAAATAATTAACTCAAAAAACAAAACAAAAACTGCATGGAATATTATCAATAGAGAAACTAATAAATCTATTCCCAATTCCAATATATAAATAAAACATAATGGTTCTATAACAGAGGACCCAAAGATAATTAGGATTTATTCAGTAATCAGTTCAATTTACAACATACACATAACTCAACATAGAGTGGCGAAAATGTCAGACCAATCCCCTCCATGTTTCTACTTCCAGTAGACATACATGAGATCTTGAGTATTATAAAAAAACTTACCAAATAAACAGTCATCAGGTTTGAACTAAGTCCCTGTCTAGTTAGGATTCTTTAATAATACTTACTGGAAGCTTCAATCAGAGTGGATTAATTCACTGCACAAGTTCGACACGAAAATCTAATGCCACCAAGAATAACATCAACCTATGGGCACAACTTATTCACTACCACCTAGTCACCTTGGAGCGGTATCGTTTGATTTGGGAAAGTCAATAACCAAATTTTGCAAATTTTGTTTAGAGGGCCATGACTCAATATTGTTTTAAACGTCTGGGCATCTGAATAATACTTTTGACAGATCGTTTCATTTAAAATATGATTTTTCTCGTCTAAAGTCCGTTTAAAAATGATTTTAAATGGCAAAACTGTATAAAAAGCCGAAATTTCCGGACTTTTTTTAGGACGATAGCCGTGGCTCGGACGAATTTGTCGTGCATTTTGAAGCGAACATGAATTTTAAATTCAAACGTCTATTAAAAATAAGCTGTGATATGGATCCAAATACACTGCGAATATAATATAATGAAAATCTAATACCGCCCTAGCGGCTAGTTTTTGAGAAGCGCCATTTGAGTCGTTGCAATCGCGGCCGTCCTGGATTAGCTTGCTCCTCAATGCGCACGGGTTATGTCACATCGGTTTACACATTCAGTCCCATTTCCCGAGATTTACCCTCATAACGCGGCGTAAGATGTTTACACATCAATAAAAACAACATAACCTTAATAAAAGAGTAAACAAAACATGTCTTGCGACCGACGGGAATCGAACCTGGGGCGTACGAATGACAAACAGACGTATAACTACTACACCACCAGTGGCTTGAAAAAAAATCGCTAGACCGTAAAGACTTGGGTAATTCTGATACATTCAGCCATTACGCATGTCTGCAGCATTTGCATCGAAAAGTAAATAGGTAGCCTAGACCCTAAATAACGTATAAATAGCGGCATTGCAAAAACAAGAAAGTAGTTGAATTTCGAGAACATAATATATTATCACAATAATTATAGATAAATTAGCAATTCCATTACGAAATATGGCGAATAAAAATCTCCATACATACAATTGAATGCTTTTTACATCGCGTTTGCAAATTGAGCTCCTTAAATAATTTAAGAGTATTAAATTCTCAAAGGACAGCATGCTATTTTATTAGATCGAAGGTCATCAAAATTACTTCTATGTCTACAACAATAGCAAATCAATTTCGTTGTACTTACTCTGCCACGGCCACTTTCGTCAAAAGCGGTTTTGGGGGGCTTCAGACGAGTCAATAGCTTATAGGTTTCCAAGTTTCTCATAAATGATTTCCCTCTCAGTTGCACCGCTTTGTCCCACTCCTTGTCAACCATAGCCTAATTCAAAAATATGGTAGATGCAATCACATCTCAAAATCACTTAAGCAGAAAAATTACAATAGTTATTGACGATACAATGTTTTGGAACCATCTATAAATCCGCGAAAGTATCTGAAACATGTTCCTCAAAAATAGGATAGCAAAAATCTCAAGCTTCCTTTTAAAAACAAATCAACATTTCTGGTTTACCTGCGCTACAGCTTTAGTCTGCTTGACACACTCCATCAAGGGCACCCTGACAGCCTGGTTGCCGTCCAAAGAAATGACGCAAGGCTCACTGTTTTCGTCCGCCTCCATTAGGGCCATGACGGCTTCAGCGCCCATTCTGGAACCCTATTAAGACAAATACCCCAAGTAATAATTTTCTTTACACTAGTAGCGGAATGGGGAATCTAATTAAATCATGTTAAAAAATTGTCAGATAATCAATCAGAGATTTTAGAGATCGGATCAATTATTGATCCAAGATTTGGTTTTTCATGACCATCATCAACTATACTTTTTCAAATAGTCGGAAAATGTATGATTTTTTGCTACGAATTCAACGACATGTCACACTAAGTATTTATGAGCCGTTTCGGATTAAAAATCACTTCATCAATTCAAATAAGTGCAACAAGCACTTATTTAAAGTAATTTTGTTATCAGAATCATCAATAAATTTTTAATTAGCGTTAAAAACAAAACATTTTCAATAAACACATAAAATATCAAATAAAATGTCTGGTCTTTAAAGCTGAAACTAAAGGTTGCTAGCATTTTTTACATTAATATATTCAAATCAACCCACATAAAGATCAAATGATTGTTCTGTTTTACCTTATTGGCCCAATCACTTAGATTATCTACCGCAATTGGTCATGATCGTTACCTAAATGTTTATTATGTTATATCATTCCATAAACACAAATTAAGATTTAGTCGTCATAAAAAAAAACAACATTGAAAGATTTTGTTTATTAAGAATATTTTATAAAAACAAAATGCCTCAATTCTATCTTGAAAAAGTCCACTTTCGTTTTCTAGACTTCATCTCTGGGGAGTTATTCTTATAACAGGGGCTTGAAATTCGGCCTTAAGTTGACACTATTTTCAAATCATCTCCAACAGATCTACGAAGCGAACGGGCGTATGACTTACTGCTCGATAGAGGAATTTGGCTGTGGTCACGAAGATGTCGAACATATCATAAAGCTTGGACGCTTCCCATCGATTACCAGCTGATTATGCACATATGATTAAAACTATTCGTAGCATTTCAAGCTCACGAGAATATGGAGAGATCAAAATTCAAGCCATGGGAGTGATTGCATTCCAGTCTTCAGAACAAATAAACTCGAGAGTGAGCTAGTGAGCGGTCCGCGCAAAAGAGACAGGTCATTTTTTCTTTAAAACCCCGTTTGATTTCGTTGAGCGTAGGACAGTAATGAACAGCGACCACTACATTGCCTGGAAACTTCCAGAAGAGTTTGGTAAAAAATTATCACAGAAATACCCCAGTGAAATCGACTCACATTGGTAGAATGGATACCTGTGCCACATCTGCTTCATAGACTCGATATGGCCATCCTGTGCCCCATTTTTTATATAGTTTTCTGCCTGCTATATATTTCTAAATGTCTTCCCAATGGAAATCTAGTATATACTCAAATTGCTTTAAATAACTTACCAAAACTCGATCGAAGGCGGAAGGATTACCACCCCTCTGCACGTGTCCCAACACGGTGATTCTGGTGTCCTGATGCAAATTGTCCACCACCACTTTTTTGACATCCTCGGCGGTGATCGGTTGACCGCTACGATCGATCGCACCTTCGGCTATGATGATGATGTTCAATCTCTGGCCGATGTTTCGTTCCTAACGGGACGTCGCCAGGTTAAGAAATCGTGTAACTTTAATAAGTGGTTGTATTTATTCTAAATCTGATAAGAAAGCTGCATAACTTTGTTGTAGATTCATTAAAAAATGATGAATATATATAATTTTACATTGGTAAAATACCAAAAAAAAAATAAAAATTAGAATATCCGTTACACAGGTTTCCAGCAAATCACCGTATAAAGTATGATGTTTCACCTATACATAAAAAATGTTAGTCACGAAAGAAGCCCAGTTTCAATCGAGTTTAGAGATGAACACTTATTTTGAAATATGAATTCAAAACATGCAGCATAGGGTAGCATTAAATCACATGCGGTGTTAGGCGATAGGGAATTGTTTTTACTTACGAAATAGATTATCTATCACCAAAAGACAGATGTAGAACTTTAGAAGGCGAAAGAGTGACCATTTTAGATTTATAGGCATATTGATAACTAATAAACAGGTTTCTAACTGAAATATATTTTTTACATATTTGTGAACATAAGAAGGTAAAAAACTTGATTACACTATCTGACTCAATAAAAATACCACCCCCCTAAATTATGAAATCACAATAACGGTTCTTGTAGATAGGATATTTGACAAAACAGGTTTCAAGAAAAATTAATACCGCGATACTTCAATTTAAAAAATACTTTAGTCAATTGACAAAAATTTCAGTTGACAAAGCATAGTACATATGAACAACCATTAACAATTTAAAAATACTTAAACACAGCAAGAATAAATAAAGAGCTAAGCGTAAGGATCTCTTGCGATCGAAAGTGGGGTCTACAAGATTCTCTCTTAATCACATCAACTACGATATGAACAGCTCCCTTCTGCAGAATAAAGATGGTGTTAAGAAGATTCTTGCTATTAATGCCCCAGAATAAAATGCCACACCTAAGTTGGATTCGAAGAGTGTTTGAAAACACCATCTATAATAAACGTGTACTGGGTGACCTCGTATAAACTAGCACTCCTCGTAATTTTTTTATTTTTTATTATTGCGGAATAATGTTTTCCTTTTCAAATCTGTATTCTAATTTCGGGTAATTTTGCATATACACGGGGGTCGACAGAAAGTATATATATTTTTAACAGAATGCCCTGTATATTTTTGGCTAAAATGGAATATCTTTTTTTTTTTTAATTTCAAATATACCAAACAAGTTAACATTTGGTTCAGCCGTTTTTAGGTTTTTTAATTTTATACAGTGTGTCCAAAAAAGTATGCAACATATGGGAAACTTCTTTATTATTGGATTCTCAGAAAATTTTATTCTTCATTAAAGTTGGTGCTTGCCCTAAAACAGTAAACGAGGATTTCAGGTTTTACGTACTGCTTTTAGTGCGGACGCAAGTGTCATTTTTCCGAAATCGCATCAAGAGTAAAGTACCTTAATTTATAAAGATACAGCAAAATCTTATAAGGAAAACTTCTTCCAAATTAAAAAAGTAATCTAAATATGAAATTTGAGTTAAGTACGTCAATTTTTAATTTCCCTTTTTTTCTCGATTTTTTTCTCAAACGTTACATCGGTTAATGCTTTGTTCTTTTGTTATTAGTGTACTTGCCAAGCAACTTCAAAATTTATTTAAAGTAGACATTAGTTACATAGTTGAATAATGTTTCAGTTTTTACAGAGATAAAAGCAAGTTTTGGTATTAGTGTGTTGCAAACACATTTAAACAATTTTGGTCCAAAATAATTGTCCACAATAATTATTAAAAAATACAATTGGAATGACTGACTCAATAATAATTAATTTCATATGTCAGAGCGAAGTAAAATTATTGCTATTTATTTGTTTTTATTCCAAATGCATGGCCTACTCTTCAAGACCAAATATTTTATATGGCTTTTTAGGATACTTGGGCATATTTTACTCATCGGGTGCAAAAGATAAATAAATTATTAGTTGTTTTACATGAAATGAAAAGAGTTGGGTCTATTCATGATTCTGATTGGAAAAAATTTTGAATCAAAAGTGTTTAAATGTGTTTGCAACACACTGATACATGAACTGGCTATTATATCTGGAAAAACTGCAACAATATGCAACTATGTAACTAATTTCTATCTTAAATAAATTTTGAAGTTACTTGGCAAGTATACTAATAACAAAAGAACAAAACATTCTCCAGTGGCGTAACGTTTAAGAAAAAATCGAGAAAAAAAAAAGAAAAATTGAAAGTTGATGTACTTAACTCAAATTTCATATTTAGATTACTTTTTTAATTTGGAAGAACTTTTCCTTATAAGATTTTGCTGTATCTTTATAAATTAAGGTACTTTACTCTTGACGCGATTTCGGAAAAATGACATTTGCGCCCGCACTAAAAGCAGTAAGGAAAATTTGAAATAATCATTTACTGTTTTAGGGCAAGCACCAACTTTTATCAGGAATAACATTTTTTGAGAAACCAATAATAAAAAAGTTTCCCATATGTAGCATACTTTTTTTGGACACACTGTAGTTGCATTGAAATTACATGATCTTGATATACGCTGCCATGATTACTACATAGAAATCAACAACTTTTTGAACAGCGTATATCAAGATAATGTAAATTCAATGCAACTATAAAACTAAATAACCTAAAAACGGCTGAACTAAATGTCAACTTGTATGGTATATTCCATTAAAAATATGTACACTTTTTGTCGCCCCTCGTATATATGCAAAACTACCGGAAATTAGAACACAGAGTTGGAAAGGAAAAATTTCCCCTATATGACAGTTTTTATTACGATAAAAAATAAAAGAAGTTACGGGGGGTGCTAGTTTGTGACCCGGTACAGAGTCTTTCCTCATTTATATTGAGGGGTATCTGAGGGTGGTAATTAAAATGTGATAAATACAAACATGGTAAGGTTTTGCCTGAAATCTCATAATTCTTCGTCAGAACAAGTAAACGTCGGAAAAGTCAAATCTTTGCATAACTTTAATTATTTTAAACATCTTGTCTAATTTTTGTCAATTTTCCGATTTTAAGAATATATAGTTTGCCTATGTTTGAATAAGCCGTTTTTAGAGCGATGACACACACAGCGGTTTTTGCAGAATCGGCTGCTGAGTCGGACGCCGCCTCGGCGCGTATAATATACTTTGCAAATGGGGAAAAACACACACGGCGGCTATTGACGAGTCGCTGCTTGTTAGCCGCCTCGGCACGTCAACTGATGCATGCGCCGCCGATTCGGCAAAAACAGCTGTGTGTGTCATGGCCGTGCTAAATGGGCGACTCGGCAAGAACCGCTGTGTGTGTCATGGCTCTTAAGATGTCGGGTCCAGAAGATTGTAAAAATATTATTGACTAAATCATGGAATTCCATTTTCATTGTCACACATATTGCACTCAATGTACTCATGTTTTACTGATGCCAACAAAATCAATGGCTAGTAGTATGGTTTACTCAACAATATATTTACAAACTTTCGGATCCGATCTTAAAAAGGGCTTAATCAAACATAGGCAAGCTATATGCTATTATAATCGGAAAATTGTGCTCAATCATCAAACATTTTAATTTTGATTAATTATCCTTTAAATGACGCCAGTAATGGGAGACCCTGTACATGCACAATTCACCCTGTACAGAGTTATCCAACGAGGACTAGACAAGGCGATTTTTTGACTTTCTCTGTACTTTTATGAAAAAAACTGAAATAGCCATCTTATGTAATTTTCTCCCGCGAATTCGGATATGTTCAGCAAAAAACAATTGAACATCAAATAAAAGTGCTAGGGGTCACTTTG
>MU184912.1:44759-58539 GCA_016904865.1 Pissodes strobi
TTTACGAGGAATCGAAAAATAAATTCATATATAGGGTGTTCCATTGAAAAAAAAACTTTTTCTTTTTCCCTGTATACTGATAATTTTTCCAATATTTTTTATACGCAGAAAAAAAGTATTTTTCAGTACCTACATCACCATACTTTTAATTTTTTTGAGACACTAAAAATAAAAAAGTTGAAGGGGGGCGACATTATGGGGGATCACCCTGTACGTTTATGAGCAGGGTGCAGAACCTAGTTAACCTACACACAAATAAACTGTTTCACTGAAATTATTCGAAATCCAGCGTTCGTTTTATGTAATTGATGTAATATTCATATTTTATTTGTTTGTTTAATAATCTAATTCCTTAGCTTCCTTTTGTACAACTTTGTCAATAAGAATGTTAATACAACAAAAGCATTAGTGAATTGGCTTGAAAAAAAAATTAAAAATAATACGTTTCTGTTACAGACTTAAATAAGATACTAAACAACCGTCGACGTTCTTTTGACGAGCAATTTGAATGAGAGAGCGTAAAACAAGACTAAAATATCTCTCAAGTTAGGGACACTAGCGTTAAAATTCTTATTTCCAATTATTATCGAAAAAGATCTCAATTTTCCTATTCAAAAAAATAACCCAAAGTAAATGGTTTTATAAAAAACTAAGGATAAAAATTTGAAGTTTGCCGCGTATAGGGTACTTGCACGGATATATCAGTCACAACATAATCTTAACGAGTTCGCAAAGTGGAAGTACCTGCATGAGTTTTCTACAAATTTTTTCGGGCCAATCAATCGGGGCTGGATCCTCCGGGATAAAAACGTAGTCTGCCTCGCTCGTTAGCGCAGCTACCAACGCTAAATAGCTAAAAATAGTTAAAAATGTAAAATACATCTATTGTTCACATATAAACCTAACGAGATCACTTTCTTGGCTACTGCATAGAATGCAACTCCTATTGTATGTAGTTCATCCAACAACGGTTTTATGTCAAATGCCTTACTCAGATCATGCATTGCTCAATTGTCATCTTTGCAACTAGACAATAATTATTTTCATCTTAGTTTGTAATATTAACTTAGCATAGTAAAATTCATGCGTAAATTGAAATTATTTGAATACCAATAATACGTTCAGCTTGGTTAAAAATTAATGGGACATGATACTGGGTGTCAGGACGGCACACTGTAAGCAAAAATAATGATATCGGAATGTTAGTTATCGAATAGTTATCCCAAAAATGAGTCAATTAACCTGCTTCAGTTTATCGCACAATTTTTTTTGCCAATCTTCAGGCGGCGGTGATTCACCGATGAAAACGTAGTCCGCTTCCGACGTAAGAGCCGCTACAACTGCTAGATACCTACAGGAAGAAAATATTTTACTCTCTCTCTGACATGTGAAGAACAATACTTAACGCAAGAGTCAAAACCTGAAAAAAATACTGATCTAGGTAACTACTAAAAATTATACAGGTTGTCGCCTATACAACGAAAAATGATACGATAAACTAGCCCACATTATTCATTCTTTAGTATTGCAAAACCGATGAGTAAATTGAAGTCAATTACCAATATTTTCATCTTGGTTAAAAGTTCATGGGACATGATACCGGATGACAGGATGGCATATTGTAAGCAAAAATAATGAAATCGAAATGCTAGTTATTGAATAGTTATCCCACTAAAAAAGAGTCAATTAACCTGCTTCAGTTTATCACACATTTTTTTTTGCCAATCTTCCGGCGGCGGTGATTCGCTGATAAAAATGTAGGACGCTTCTGACGAAAGAGCTGTTGCAACTGCTAGATATCTATATAGGAAGAACTAAATTAAACTCTCTCTAGCATGTGAAGAACAATACTTATCGCGGTTGTATCAAAGGCTGAAAATATTAAATATTTTCCAGGGTGTCAATTTAAAAATTTCTCACTTTAACGGGTATTTATAATTCCGAAAATTCGTTTAGGAGGAAAGTTTTCAAATTGACATCCTGTAGAAAAAAAGAGTTAACTTTCCAACAATACTTTCGATTGTAATTTTAAAATGCAGTTGATAACGGTTCTATAACATTATACTGAAACACTAATGAAAAAAAAATACCAATTTTCACTCTTACCCACAGTGCCTACCCATGACCTCCATAATGAATGTACGTTGATGGGAATAAGCAGTCGATACAATGGCGTCTGTAGATTCAATAATCCTGAAAAAACGTCTTTTTAAAGTATACTGAATGTTAATAGTTCCTAGACTGGCATGCCATATAAAAATTAATTATGGAAAACTGAGAAATCTGAAATTAGTTAGTTACTAGGTGTTGGGGAAACACCTCAACACGTGTATAACTTTCGTTTTTCACCGTATAGTTTGGTGACAACACCATGTATGTATGTAGTATGAATGAACCGTAATTAAACTCAACATATATTTATTTTACCCCGGGTACAACCCAATTTGTGCATTTAAAGCAGCATATTTCAGTTCTTCATTACGACTCCTTAGTCCGAACCTGGTTTTGTTGGTATAATAGAGTCCGTCATATGCGGCATTCTCTAGAACGCAAAACGACACTCCGTCAATTCAATCGTGTTTAAGCGTTTCCAATTTAAAACATATTTTTGTCTCCGTCAGTATTGTACACAATAATGTGTCAAATAAAGAGAGAATACAGTTTCTACCCTTTCAATCTCAAATGAATTCGGCAAGGCCAACCCCCACTTTTTATTCGTTCTTGGCGCCAGCCAGCTAGCTCGAAGAAATTAGTTTTATTTGTGCGTAGCAAACACTCAACCGTGATGCGTCGATCTTGTCACCGCTCCGCATGATTTTCGCGCCGAAAAACACCTAGCCCTGTCCTAGCCCTGTTTGAAGCAACTAATTAGTTTTTCGCTCATTTTGTTAGTTATTTTTGCGTTCTAGATCGCTCCAGTCACCGCTCTCTAGCCTCTAAAAGTGTAGTTACAACGTTCACTCAAGTAACAGCGAAAGTTCTCGTTCTCGTCATCGCGCCAAAAGGTCACAACCTTTTAGGCCATTTTCCTCCTCTTGTATGCACAGATATTAGAGGATATCTAGTGCACCTCAGTTATCTTTGTCCAAGATTGGACATAGACCTCTTTTGGGCAGTTTAATCCAAGCCCTCAAAGCAAGAAATGACGTAGCGTCTCTTTTCCCTTGTAGTTGAAGAAAATCAGTAAAATGGCACCTGCAAACTGGCAGTAAAGGCAAGCCATTCCAATCCCAGCAAAGCAAATACATGAATCCAATGTGTGAAGTATAAAAGGCTACCCCTGAGTACCATAATAATGGAGAAACGAAAATCAAGGTATTTGTAGAGTGAAAGGAAGTTGAAATTTTAAAGACAAACGTTTCATTTTATATTAACAAATCAAGACTTCGATATTAATAATTAAGAAACCTTTTGTATATTTATTTTCTATGTGAATGAATGAATGAATGCCTGAAATTAGTGTATAAATTGTATATATTATTTACATCAAATGCAAATGCATAATTACATTATTAAAGGATTTAATAACTCACATACCTACCTGGTTTCAATTCACATCATCTATGTTTAAAACCCCACCACCCTATTTTAATACAGTCCACTACTTTAATTGCTTGTAGTTAATTATACTGTTAATTGCTACCCTCACCTCTGTGGGCAAAATAAGCCAAGAAAATTAATTTGTTTGTATCAACCACTAGGTATCAATTATATGTCCCCAAAAAAGTTTAAAATACTTCTCTCATACATATCGCTTTACGTCAATTGTTTCTTAAAATTGCGGAGGGTATCGGAAGAAATATCACATGTGTAGTAAACATAAAATTCTGCTGCTACTTCCCTCTTAAGTTCTCCATGTATAAAAAAGTCAAGATTTTAAGAAAAGAGAAAAAAAATGTTGCAATAATTCAGAAATCAAGTTTTGCAAACATTAGGTGTAATGCATATGGCGTCAGGTTCTGTAATTTTAAATAAGAACAGCCCTAACAGTCTCCCTTAATTGAGTTGCACCGTGAGCGTTCCACAGAACGGTTGCATCGTACACGAACATTGTAAACTCTCCCGCTATTGGTAGTCTTCTCATATATCGTTAATATATCCCGACATCAGGGATGCCTCAGAGTGTATGCCGACGATCGGTTCTTCTTTTTTAATGTAAAATTTTGAAGTTATTGTAATTTGAGACAGGCAAACTTGAATAATTTGGTGGCATGGTGCGATTGCAATATTTTAAGTTTGAATGTGAGTAAGTGTAAGATTATGCATTTCTACAAGTGTAAAGATCCTATAGTTTTTAATTACAGGATTAATATTATTAATTTGGGGACTATTGCATCGTTTACCTACTCAGAAGTCACTTTTGATCGTGAGCTGCCTTTAATCTACATATTGATGGTAAATATGATGACGCAGTTAAATATTTGTACACTTGTCTTGCGGGTAGCAGTTTGGAATACAAGTCTCATTTCCATCATATTTTATAACTGCCATATTCATAGAATCGAAGAGGTTAAAAATAAGTATATAAAGCTGCCCTTATGTATTTTTCTTTTTATCACGAATTCACTTTACAGTAATAAAATCGGTCGTAGTAAAAATATTACAAACATAGACCCTTACCTATGCAGCGCGCTGTCAGTCCCGATAGTCATATCGGTTCCGCAAAAATCATTGTCGATAGACCCCACCAATCCGGCAATATAGAGTAGCTTATACTTTTCTCTCTGGTCCTTTGTAATTTTGCCATCTTGCAATAGTTCGTCGAGTAGACTAGCCCATTCCTGCCTGAACAGGTCCGCGCCGGTTAAGGACCCGTCACCTCCGATAACCACCAAGTTGGTTATACCTCTCTCCACCAGGTGAAAGGCGGCTTTCTTTCTGCCCTCGCGTTCTCTAAAGTTGTAAAGTGTGCATTAAATAACAACATGAAACCTACCAGAAGGCCATTAAAAATGAAGCAGTAAATAGAGTTAATAAGAGAACAAGTATATTGTTGCTATTAATCCCAGAGTTAATTAAAATTTAAGCAACCACTTGACCTAGGAAATCAAATAGGTTAAAATAATAATTTTAATTGCTCAAACACTAACTACAGTTTAAAGCGTAAATGGGTTAGTTGTACCCTTTCATTTATTGTAAAATTTGGCAATAAAATAATTACCATTTTAAATAATACATATGTATAAGAC
The DNA here is from genome assembly GCA_016904865.1 of Pissodes strobi. Classification (NCBI taxonomy): domain Eukaryota; kingdom Metazoa; phylum Arthropoda; class Insecta; order Coleoptera; family Curculionidae; genus Pissodes; species Pissodes strobi. The sequence goes on from MU184912.1 coordinate 49,949, forward strand.
AATGCATGGATATACAACACGAAATAATATATAATAAATACTCAATTAATTGCAGTATTGTATACATTTTTTACTTATCCATTAAAGATATTCAAACCCAAAATGTTTAATGTTTAGAAAAAATTGCTTATCAAACCAAGAAAAATACAGTGTGTTACACTCAAAACTGGTTCAACAGTTTGCATGTATAATAAAATTCGATACCAAATATGAACATCTGAAAATTCATAATATAAGATATGAAACATAATTTATTGGTGAATTACTTAAAAAAGTTTACACGGGTCAACAAGGAAAATTTCACAAAAATTACAATAATCTATAATTGTATATATCTATAAAATTATTGTTAACATATTCCAGTAACAAATAAAAATATTTACTTATAAGATATTGTTTTATGTTCTTTTTAGACCTATCTAGGAGTAACATCCTTACATTGAGTGGCAATAAATTGTAGAATTTAGGACCATAGTATCAAATGCCTGTTTTTATTTTATGTATTATATGAAGTGTAGATGTATAGATGTTAGATCGATGTCTCAGGATGTGTTTCATAGTCCAATATGTTTGCCTTAACACTCACCACCCAATAGAAATATATACGGACAACACGGTCAGTGTATTATACCTAACAAAAATATCTCTGCAATCAGCACTATTTTAAAAAATGAAGTTCATGATCCTACCACAAGCCAAACCAAAAACCTGAGGTGGAAATTATGTAGAAAAGGAAAAGTTCTCATAATAAAATTATGTTCATTTTTCTGTATCTCTTCAAATAAAGCCAGGAATAAATAAAAACAAAACAGGGAAACCTAAAACTAATTATATTTATTACTTTTTAGTTTAGATTACAATAGAATAAGATCCCAAAAGGCTATTACAAAAATATATCTTGTTTCAAAATTGATTACTTACTTAAAATCTGAACAACGGGCAGATCCAATAATGGTGCCACCTTTATGGATAATGCAACTCACTGAAGACCAATTTGCCTCAACAATATGTTCTCCGCCATCCACCATGCCTAGAATATTAACATCCTGCTAGTTATTTACTTTGGGAATCTTATATTAAATTATTTTACAAAAATAAAGTAAGTATGTATAAGTTTGCATGACAGTATGAATTACCATTGAAGTGTGATGTAGTTGTTTAAATAAAATGCATGTTTTATTTAAAATTATTATGCGAGTTTTGATTAAATTTAAGTATTATTAGTCAATATTTTGGGTATTTCTATTTTTAAAATCCACAGGGAAATTAATCATATGTAAATTAAACAAATGTCTAATTTATAGCAACTTTAATGTAAGATATTTATATCAGGAGTTTAAGAACCAAATTTGTTGTTCATGTAGGTAAGTTTTTGCAAACAAGATTAAAATATACTATGTTACCTTGGTATCCTTCTCGAATAAAGTACACCTTGCATCCTAAATATATTCCCATACGAACCACCGCCCGTACTGCAGCATTCATACCCTAAAATATTAATTCAAATCGATTGAATGATTGAGATTGTACTGTTTCGTCTACTCTACTTAATTGGACAATATAGACAAAATCCAAAACAAATATGCATATATTTATCAATATCAAACAGCTACTTAGTCTAAAGTTGATTGCGATTAATTAATAGAGGGCTTACCTGGGAGTCTCCACCACTAGTGAATACTGCTATACCTTTGCCCTTGTGGGCCCCACGTTCAATAAATTTGGCCCCCGCTGTTTCTGTCATGTTGCCTGAAAATACACGATAATTTTGACACGTTTGACACTGACTGACGAGCCGTTATCATCAAAATATAATTTTTTTTATAAGAACTTTTAGGGAATCGCAGGTGGATACTCACCTGACTTGTGGGTTCAGACAATTTTTAAAGTAAACAAATCGAGACCGATTTAAAAATTCGAAACTTTGATTGCAGGATTTAATTTCGCGACTGCAAAGTGCATTAAATGCAAAAAAACTGTGAAGACATTCAAATTAATTATGATTTTTCGGAGCTCAAGGTGACCCCTGCACCTCTGAAAAATTCAACGAACAGTCGAACACATATTTTGTTCAATCGAACAACGATGTAGTGGTGTCAAAAAAGTAACTACTCGTTACTTTATATTCGTTACTATCCAATACCCGAAGTACCGAATACCGAACCGAGAACTCTATCGTTACTTTGAATATGATGATGAGTGATTACATATTACATTACACGGTAGTCCGCACTTCTTACGAGACTCACCGCTATGGTCGGGTGGTCGCAGCATATTTTCTATTTTGTCGTATATTTCGTCTCGTTACTTTGAAATATTTGCAGTGCTGTTCCATCATGATACTCCCTGTTATTGTATCATGCTGTTCCATTGTTCTAATGAATTTTGGTTAGAGTGAGTAGTGACCTTATCGAATTTATGAGCTAACGTGACATTATAGACTTTATATTAAATGGACTACTTAATTGCAGAGAGGAGAAGTAGTCTGAAGGGAAAGAATGTACAAAATATATTATTTTTACATTGTAATTATGACCTCCGAGTACCTGTATTTTTTTATATTCTAGATATGTTGTGTTTGTTTAGTTTTCTAGTACTTTATGGGAATTGTTCATAAGTAAATACACAGATTATAAAGTATTTATATTATTTACTATGTAATAATGAACATTTTTGCAGTTTGCGTTACATACATGTTTTGTTTCCTCGTACCACGTATCTCTGTTATTTCATATTAATTATGAAAAAAGTTGTTGATGACCCAAATAGCCAAATATATGAAGCAAGTGCCTTAACTTCATACACGTTCGTAATTAAACAGTATTTCACAAGAGCACTTACAATTTTCTTATTAGCCAAATAACAATTATAATGATTGATAAAGATGAAGGTATTGCAGTAAACATTATGATAAACGATAGTAACCATAGATAAGTATTAAGGGGGAAAGTAACGAATCATACAATACCCAAAATATACCTACTAATCGAAGTAATCAAAGTAACGAATATTTGAAATGATTACTTTATACCAAAGGAACGAAGAGTAACGAGTAGTCAAAAGTAATGAAAATCGACACCACTACAACGATGCCACTGATGCCAGCCAGAGGCGGAGGGGTTAATTTTGTTTATCAAGACGATACATGGATATTGTATCGATACAACTCGGAAACTCCACCACAGAACTCCACTATGGCATTGTCTAAACAAAGACTATGAGTATAATACAAAAGTTGCCTATGGCTTATGTATCGATACATATCGACCTTTACGATTTGCGTCTAGGGAGACCGTTTCATTCTCGGTTATTCGAACATATCACGGCCAGCTATATAGGTGGCCGTGAACATATTAACCCGATTGAATATCTTACTACTGCTCCCCGATTGGATGTAATTACAATTGTAATATCTTAATATCCTGGATTCCAGGACACTCAAATATTTATGGCAACGAAGAAGCTGATAAACTGGCTAGAATTGGGAGGGATCTGAATATTCCAAAAAATATTAAACTGGATAAAGGGGAATGTCTTAATGCAATTAAAAAAGTGATATATAAAAAATTTGATAATAAATGGAAAAAGAGCTGTCAATTTAAAGTGAATCCTTCCCTTTTTCCAAATGGTTTTTGAAATTTCCTTTTATAGATAGACGGCACATTACGACGATTATCAGAATGCGTACGAACCACTGTTTAACTAGAGAACATCTATTTAAAATTGGTATACGTAACGATCCGTTTTGTGAATGTGGTTCAACTGAAAATTTAAATCACATATTTCTAGAATGTCCCATAAATATTGTTCCTCATATTGATATGTATGAAGAGTTCAGAACTATGGGGGTTAGTCCTCCTTTTAACATGGTTATGGTCCTATCTAATATAAGTGTGGATATTTGCAAACTGATCATCGCTTTTTTAAATTATAATCATATCAAGCTTTAAACAAGTCTAAATTTAAATATCTAATGTCTTTCTTTTTTTTTTTAATTAGTTCCAGCGGTACTCATTAATACCAATCCCTTCCATCCGACGCAGTACCTTGTGTGTAGCTCCTCCACTGCGCGGGAGCGAGAAGAGTTTAATTGTCCTTTGTTGTATTATAATTTGTCTCACTAACATACACAACCATAATGGGAAATAATGTTTTAGCAGGACTATTTTATATGTTTAAAATAAAATGAAACTTTTGTAGTAATAATACAGATCCTTAAGGATCCAGGAGTTTCGACTCGTCGTACTGGATCTCTCCTAATGTGCTGGCGTATTGCCTTGCGGCAAAGCCAAAAAACAGAACAAGAACAAGAACAAGAACAAGTACAAATACTACCTGTAACCTATAAATACCAGTGAATCGGTGTTAGAAAGGGTGTAAGTATTGGATTTTCTTACTGCGTTTTTTAAATTTTTATTTCTTGATTTTGGGCGTGCCTTGGGCACAGCTTATTCACTATCAGCTAGTCATCTCTACCGAAATCGGAAAGTTGGAGCGATTCACTTCCACATTGCCGCTGGCCACGGTTGAATTTAAAATGAATTTCGCTTCAAAATCCACGACAAATTCGTCCGAAGCCACAGCCATCGCCCTAAGAAAGTCCGGAAATTTCGGATTTTTATACAATTTTGCCTTTTAAAATTGTTTTTAAACGGATTTTAAACGATAAAAATGCATATTTTAAATCAAGAGTATTATTCAGATGCCTAGACGTTTAAAACAATATTGAGTCATGGCCTTTTTCTAAAATTTGCAAAATTTAGTTATTGACTTTCCCAAATCAAAAGATGCCGCCGCAAGATGACTAGCTGATAGTGAATAAGCTGTGCCTTGGGTTAATTTTGGTTAGTTCCTGTTCGTTGAGCCCCCGTAGCGAGCGAAGAGCCATGCGTGAAGCGAAATATTGGTTTAATGGTAACAAATTTGGGTCAAGAGCCGTATTATAGTGGATATACATTAGCTTGCATGTGTTACAGCGAATATATTCCTGTCGTCCACCGGAAAGATGGCGATGACCCATGATACAACCTACTGTATCATGGCGATGACCGGATGACGGATCTTTTGAAAAGCCGAGACTCCTTTGAATGTGCACAATAGTGTGTTATGCATTATTTCATTAAATGTTGACATTTCCACTAATACTTACAAGCTTCTAGCCGCTGCTATGGGGAGCCTTAGATTCCGACTTCTGCCGAACGGCACAATTTATGGCGCTACATGCGTTGTTTACTGTTAACATTTGTATTTTTACATTTTCACTTCATACAATGCCCTCCGCTCGCGACTGGGCGTCGAACCCTTTGCGCTCTAGAGTCGCGAGCTTCGCCACCTGAGCCAAACTCTTATATTCCTGTTTTTCTCGAAAAGTTTTATACAAACGCGTCAAGTGAAAAAATGTGTAAACAACATTGACGAGCAGAGTTCGGAATCAGGACCCCCACAGCGGCGAGATGCTAATAGACAGTTAAGCTCGATACCTAGCCTTCTGCGGAACGGGAAAATCATCGAAGGGTTCGTATCTCGGATTCGGAAATGTCGAGAAGTTGAGAAAATCATCCCACATTAGAAGTAATCTGCAATCAGCTGATAGAATAAGTAGTAACAAACGACACTCGTCTCTAGCGATTAGGTTATAAACCAAACTGATAATTGGGTGGAACTTACAGCGTTTGTGTTTTAGAATATCTAATATTTCACTTCACGCATGGCTTCGCGAGTTCTGGGGACGCAACTAAGCAAAACTAATCCAAATTAAAAAAAAGCAAACATAAGCTTAAAAAAAACATGTCTTGCCACTGACGGGAATCGAACCTGGGGCGCCCTATCACAAGCACGGGATCTAACCACTGCCCCACTAGACTTGCTGTAAGCAATTCACTGGACCGACAGTGAAGACATTTTCGAATTTTCGACTGACGTGTGCGCACTTGTAAGTATGGTTTATAACACTGATCTTTAGAGGCGAGGACAAACACAGACGACACGTATATTAAAGCGTCTATAGCCACCCGGATATTTTGGCTTTCAAAATCCCGTATGCGCAGTTTGAGCTTGCCACGTCTTCCATGTCTTTACGGTACAGTGAATTGCTTTCAACAGGTTTGGTAGTGCAGTGGTCAGACACTGTGCTTGTGATACAGCGTTCGATTCTCGTCGATAGAAAGGCATGTTTTTATTTTTTTAAAGGTTATCCTTGTTTCCTTTCGAAGCGAGCGGAGGGCTATGCGTGTAGTTAACAGTACTCTTTTAAATCATCGCCTTCCTTACATCACCATCATGCGAATGCCCGAAAGCAAAAGTAGAACTGGTATCTCTAGACACGAGTGTAAAGAACCGGTTGACCAATTGACCATGCAGGTTTTCTTTTAACTTACGCAGAAAATAAAAATAATGATGCATATGATTCTAGTTTTCAACCCCCTTTAAAAACATAAAGTGCGCATGCGAGATTTTTAAAGCCAAAATATCCCGGTGGCCAATGGCTGCAGACGCTTGTCACAGGTGCGGCTAATTCACAACATGCATTCCGTTTACTAGTGACCGAGCGCTTACTACTTTAGACATTCGTCTCTACCTACAATAATTTTGAGACTTCACTCATGCGTACGTGCTAATTCATACATTTTCAAAGTTGTTTTTTTCATTCAGGGCATTGCATGGTAGAGTAGGTTTTGATTAGTTTTGTTTGGTTGCGCCTCCGGAGCGAGGGGGGCTCAAAGAACAGGAACTCACCAACACTAACCCAAGGCATGCCCAAAATGAAGAAAAAATACTTTTTACAAACATAATCTTAAAAAAAAATAAAAACCGATAGGAATTGAACCCCTGGCCGTCGTATCACATGTCCAGCATCTAACCACTCAACCACCAGGGCACTTCCAGACGAATCATTGCACCGTAAAGACATCGGTAAAGTGAAAGCTGTTTAGTTACCTTGCTACATCTAACTCTAGTGAAAGAATCTGACGTCATAGCCAGGAAAAATCCTCATTCACGCCAGTACTGTGGCCGAGGGAACCGGAAGTTCCCCGTGGGGTCATTTATGCCTGTGCTGTTCATGGTTCAACACTTTTTGCGATAGTTTATAATTTTGTGTCAAAAGACGGGAATCGCCAGGGACACAGGCCCGTCGCACTGAGGTTTCTACCAAATAAACCCCTCAAACTGACAGAACGTGTAACACAAGCAGAAGGGCCGGAAGAGGGGTGTGCTAGCGAATTGCCTTGCAGAAAAGAAAGAGATAGAACCATTGAGGTATTTTCTTATAAATACCTCAATGGATAGAACCAAAGAACGAACGCATCGAGAATTCACGCCTTTACACTGAGTCCGCTTTGGTGTTGCGTGCTGCTGCTACTCGAAATCGATATTAGAAACTAAAGGATACATTCTAAGGCGCAATTTACGATCTTATTGGTTGACACGCATTACGTGTGTTCGTGAAGTTATTTAAAAAACAAAACAAAACAAAATTAACTCAAAACTTGTCGAAAATCCAGGAAAAGTATCCAAATTTAGGGGCTAAAGCCTGAAACTAACGGTGTCCTATCCTAAACCTTATCTAATACGCTGTAACCTCAGAAACCCATTATCAGATATTGCAATGTAATATAAATATACTGTCTGTGGGCTTTACACACTCTTATAGTAGAGGAGTGTCTCCCGACAGCCTTGGTTTTGGCTGCCATCAAGGTCGAATGTTACAAACCTTTGTGAATGTATTCGCGGAAACACATGCAAGGTGCTGTATATTTCGTAAAAAGAGCATCCAAAGTACGGTACGGGCGCGTATTACAATAAGTAATATTTCACTTTTCGCATATGGCCCTCCGCTCGCTACGGGGGCTCAAGAAAAGGAAACTAACCAGGGGCTAACCCAAATAACGTAACCCAAGACATACCCAAAATCAAGAAAAAAACTGTTTGCTAACCAAAACTAACCCAAGATATACCCAAAAACAAGAAAAACTGTTTAGAAATTTAACCGTAAAAAAAATAAAAAAAGCAACGGGGTTTGAACCCGGGCCGCCGCCGATAGTAGCCGAATTGAGACCTAACCATCTAAACCTCTCGACCACGACTGCTCTTGCAGAAAATTGATTGCAGCGCGAAGACATCGAATGCAATACATTATAAGATCCTTTATACGAATAGGGCACTATATAAAAATCGGCCTCTCCTATTGGTCGATCCGAATGGACCTCCGATCACAAAGAATCCCCCTTTAGAGTTTTAAGCCAAATGGAGCGACTAAAACACAAAGAATCCCCCTTTAGAGTTTTAAGCCAAATGGAGCGACCAAAACATTAAAAGCTTTTGCGACCGAGTAATAGAGGCGCCACCGTTCATTGAAATATTACCGACGATACAGCGAACTGCTCTACTTGCACTAGGAACCTATGTTATTATCGATTTTACAACTAGTTTACTTTCTGATTCGAAATAAAGAGGGGGCTAGAGGACCTTCTTAACTTGAAAATTTCCTTTAATCATAACCTTTCGTGTTCCTCCCTGTCTTCGTGCACAAGGGGGGATATTTTGTGTCTTCGTGTGCGATATATACCGACATTTTGTTTTGTGACTTTTGT
>MU184912.1:75083-88984 GCA_016904865.1 Pissodes strobi
AACCATCATTGAGCCATGCAAAAAGGTTGTGGTACAAACGGACGCTACCTCTCCTTTATGTTCAGCAGCAGAAAAAGTGGCACCAATATCCATTAAGAACATGCATGTGAATACTTCAAATTTCTGAGTAATGAGATTAAATCATCTCCCAATCTCAAAACGTTTACGCTTATGGTCGAAAAATATATTGATACAAAAGACCTGTTGCTGCTCTTTGGAGGAATTTTCCTTTGAAAACAGTTCTGCATCTTATCTAGGTTACCTAACTATGATGTTTTCTTAATTATGTGTTGTATGAGGTATAATTTTAATTACTTGAATGCAAGAAAGTAAAGATTATTATTATTGTGGGAAATTGTTTTTGCATTTATCTCAAAAGTGCCTTCTATGCAAATACAGAGTTTTGCATTTAAATGTTTAAATGTTTTTTTATCTCATTAATATGTTTTTCAGTATTTGCGGTACCCTTCACTCGGTAGACCAGTATCTTAATATCAAGCTTACCGATATAAGTGTGACAGACACTGACAAATACCCTCACATGGTGAGTTACAGTCTTTATGTCTAATATTACGGTTTTCTATAATAAATTGTATGCTAATTAAGTTTAATCGATGACCCTTTACTAATCAACTGTAAAGACCCTCTATAATTCACTACACATACCTATATGCAATAGTTTAGATGCTTTTAAAAGATAATTGTTGACATTTTGTATAGTTTTTTTTCCATTATTTGTGAGATGTAAGTACTATGTATTTTAATGTAAATAAATTTCATTTAATCTGATTTGATTTGTTTGGATTTTATTAAGCACAGGCTGAATTGAAATTATGTTAATATTAATGTTTTATTTCAGTTATCAGTGAAGAACTGCTTCATTCGAGGCTCTGTTGTTCGATATGTTCAACTACCAGCAGATGAAGTGGATACTCAGCTATTACAGGATGCGGCGAGAAAAGAAGCATCTGCACCGACTCGCTAAATTCAGGTATTTAAGGGATCTAAAACTGTAAAGTTGATCTTAATTTTTCATTCTATTATGTAAAGATATCCCTGGTAAACATTGATTAAAAAATACCCTCGGAAATCTGTAAATATAATATTTATATAATGTTCACAGCTCTTAGTGTATAAGATTAAGTACTCAAGCTAAGTATTTATTTTTCTATTATGCTTTTAAGTATTTTTTATGAGATGTCATCACCATTTTAATTAAAAAGAGTTGCTATATGGAAATTTGCATTTTTATTTTACAATTCCAGATAAATACAAAGTTATTCTTGCTTTTAATGGGAAATTTATTACATCATGCTCCGCTTTTATGACATTTGCTAGTATATTTCATATGAGCTTTAAAACATAAACATTTATTGCTGTGACACTGGGCATGGCTTGTAAGAACATTTTTTAAACGCATGTTCTTTGAAATTTGAAGATAATCTTAGAACCTCTTAAGGAAATTGCGTTTCCTTGTGAAATATTAATTATTTCATTAGTTTGCCAGTAATTGCTGGTAGACCATTGATTTAACAAGCCATGTGTGGAACCAATTTAATAAGCTCCATTAGAGATATATGCTTCCATTATCTTTCTTCGCGAATTCCTCTGTATAGGATTATCATTACCAATATAATATAAAGTATTAGTACTTCATTATTTGCTTCTAAATCGTCTATAATATATTCTTCTCTTGGTTCTTCTAATTTATAGATAAGGATAAGTATTATGCTGTCTTCATTATTATTTGCATTAGTCACTGGGGATTCTTTGTAAACATCTAGGCTGTCATCAGCATTATTTACATCGGTCGCCATGGATTCTTTGTAAACGTTTTCATTGTTGTTGGTAGTTGTGTCTATTTGTGGGTTTGCTGTGGCATTGTGTAATCCATTAGATGTTTCATAATGTCTACTGGAGTACCTCCACAGCAACCTTCAAATGAAGAGATATTTAAAATTGCTTCCAAATTGTCTTCTGTATTTAAAGTTTTAACAATTTCAGATGATAGAGAACAAGGCAACTGCAATCCACCCCAAATAAATATATATGAAGAACGTTTAATGATCCTGTGATAAAAATAATTTTTTAGCACTGTATGAAATAGCAACCAAGTGACCAATTTGCCGAATTCTTATCTTGTAACCAAGCTTTAAGCATAATATCTACATTTTGGTTTGATCTTTCTACACATCCCTGACTTTGCGGGGCTCGCCGCCGCGCCGCGCCGCGACGTCCGTTGATAATCTTGCTAAATGACCATTTATCAACAATTTTGTAAACGCCTAGTTTTTAGTAACACGTTTTATTTCGCCAATATTATTACAGCCACAAATATTTCCGCCTTACACCTTAAAACTTCGCCAGTATAGTCATCATCATTACATAACGCCATGAGTCGACTCTGCTATCGTACAATAACTATATCTACGCCTTATTTCTAATCTATCTATATACTCCGTATTATATAACACCATACTGCGCCATTCGCCTTCCAGGGTTGTCACGTCCTCGCCTATTTGAATGTCACACGTCGCCTCTCCAAAATTTGCTTGTTACATTCGGCCATCCTGCAACAATTAATGCCCTCATTAATTTAACTCGCCAGTAAATCAACCAGATCTTATCGATCTGTGCATTCGCCATATAACACCAAATCGCCTACCCTAAAGGTTTCGCCTGTGGTTGCAACCTTACGCCTTTTATCAAATATCACCTTTATATTACGCCTTTGTCAGATTTTCACTCGCCTTTAAATCGCCATAGCTCTCGCCTTTCGCTAACAGAGCATTCGCCATTTGCACCTCGCCAGTTAAAATCACTTGCATGCACCTTTCAACCTGACCATTCGCCCTTTGCACCTCGCCAGTCAGATTCACATGCACCTTTCAACCTGACGATTCGCTCATAATGTTTTACATCTCGCCTCGCCAAAAAGTCAGCAAACGCCTTGCTCGTAAACGCCAACCCGCGCCAGCAGTTGGAAATAGTACGCCTTGGGTACCCAAAATTCGCCAAACGCCTCTCTCAATTAGAGAATCGCCTCAGAAGACCGCAAAGTCTTCGTCGCCTTCGCCTGCGCATGATCCTGGACTTCCTTGCCCCTCCAATTCCACAATATCAGTTGATGGATGCCGATATTTGTCAAAACAGGAAAGAAAGCCAGTATACAAGTCGCCAGGAGAAGAGCAACCAAATGCCCTCGCATTCGCCTGCAGATCGAGAGGTATACCGTCAATCAGACACGAAAGCGCCTTTGTGCCTGAAAGCTCACACCTTTCGATCAACGCCATTTTATCATGATAATAATGGGTCATGGTTTCGCCGTCCAATTTAACCCTCGCCATCATCTCCTTGAGCAGCTGAGCAAAGTCATGCACTCTAGGAAACGCCTTCCTAAGAGCCGCCTTCCAGTCTTCCCATGAGCGGTCATATTCATCGAGCCGATTAAACCAGCCCCTTGCTGCGCCTTGCAATTTCGCCTGCATAAATACGCTCTCTCATAGTTCGACCATTCATGAATATCGCCCAACTGATCAACTTTGCTCAACCACCTGACTACGTTACAGTCCTGACTGTCAGGATCGAAAGGGTCAAGAATGTCGCCGCCTGCCCTTGCCCTTGACCCCATACAGTCCAAACTGCAAGCGGAGTCCGCCTTATTGCTACAAGCATGCTCTACTACCGCCTGAGGAATGCGCTCACCTGATTTTTCGCCATTCTTGTTGCCCTTGGTACCGCCAGTACCAACGGCCGCCCTTTGTTTCGTCGCCTTTACCATTTCGGCCGCCTTTTGCTTCGCCGCCCTTGCCATTTCGGCCGCCACAATCTGCTGGATACTAGTTGCCAAACCGCCTTTCAACAGCTTATGTACCATGGAGATTGTTTCGTCTTCCATCGCCGAATCGCCTTCGCCGTGGTCACCGTCGCTCAATTCCAACTCGTAATCGAGCTCTAGCTCGTCACTTCTGCCTTCCTACATAGGAAATCACTTGAAAAACGCCTTTTAAACACCAATGCCAATAAACACAGTTGAAATACGCCACAATTTTTACAATAATCACTAATTAATTAGCACACACTTCTTTATTATTATCGTGAATATCTGAAAAGTCGCCAAATGTCAATCCACTGTCAAGGATAGCAACAAACGCCCGCCTTTTGTTATGAGTTTTTGTGATATCGCCACTCACACAAAAAAAAGAAGAAGATGCCACTGCGATTTAACTTGCCGAAATCGCGTATTTCACCGTTCTCCACAACAAATAACACAATACGTAGGTTATCCCACTTCTGATCTGTAAACGCCTAGTTTTTAGTAACACGTTTTATTTCGCCAATATTATTACAGCCACAAATATTTCCGCCTTACACCTTAAAACTTCGCCAGTATAGTCATCATAATTACATAACGCCATGAGTCGACTCTGCTATCGTACAATAACTATATCTACGCCTTATTTCTAATCTATCTATATACTCCGTATTATATAACACCATACTGCGCCATTCGTCTTCCAGGGTTGTCACGTCCTCGCCTATTTGAATGTCGCACGTCGCCTCTCCAAAATTTGCTTGTTACAATTTCATGAATAATATTATTAAAAAATTCTCTGCCATTATCACTCTGCAAAATGATTGGTAATCCAAATTCGAAGAAAATTTTTAGAAGTTCTTCGCATACATATCCTGTGCCCCCGTAGATTTCATCAGATGAAACTTTGTAAGATGATTTTGCTAGATCATTAACCACTTGGCGTCGACTGCAAATCTTATAAGGTCGACTTGTCCTCGATGATTAAAATCTTTTGATAAAATGGGTTTGACTCCTTAACCTTTTGTAGGAAGCTGCTTTTTTCAGCATATATTGTATAGGGTGTCCCTTTTTCGTGTGTTTTACGGGGTTTCTCTCTTATGAGTAGAGATACAAGGATGCGGTTTTCGCAATAGTTGGCTACTTTTTTGTGAAACGAAAAATGCCACACACAGATTTTTCCTAGCCCTCTTAGATACTAAAATACACCGACAGACACTGAAACCGTTGCATTTTTGGACCCCTCTCGTATCTCACTGGTGCAATTTTTTACATAGATTCTAGTGGCGTAGTTAGCTTTTTTTCAAGTTTTTCAGTCTTTGAGATATTGACTAAAGTTGTTTTTTTAATGGATTTTTTTTATATTAATTACCTCGTTGTGGGCTTTCTAAAAATATAACATAGTCTATACTTATTTTCATAAATAGATTATTAATTAAAAAATGCATTTTTAACTTTTTAGCATGTGTTTTATGGGATTTCTCGCTTATGAGTGGACTTAAAAAGATGCGGGTTGCGCAATATTTGCTACTTTTTGATAGCATGAAAGTTGCCATGATAACATTTGTTATGGCCCTCTTAGTTTCTGAGCTACGGGATGGTTTTTAAAATTTGTCGTTTTCAAGCACTCGGATATTTAAAAAGTTATTGTAAATGTAAAACGGTTTTTTTTTATAGATTTTTTACCGTAGAATCCAGTGGCGTACTTGTTTTTTCAAAACACAACTGTTTTTGAGTAATTAACCAAAATTGTATTTTTTTATGGGGCGCAATATATTTTTATTCAAAAATACTATATAGTCTATACAGGGTGTAATGACATGCTAATATTTAAGGGGGCGATTCCTGGGCCCATTTTGAGAAAAAAACTTCATATGAACGTATGTCCTAAACGTCCAGGGTGGTAAAATTTTCAGAAAAAAATCTATTTTATGTAATAACTGTCGTATTATAGTAGATACCTTTATGATAGTTGGTGCATGTCTTCTATGCATTAAGTAGGGTTTGCAAATTTAGGGAGTTTTGAAATTACCGGTAAACGGTAAATATTTTAAGAAATTACCGTTTTTCCGGTAATTACCGGAAATGACAAATAACAACTAATAACAAAATTGAACATTCAGAAGTTCTATTTAAAATAATCAAACCAAAATAAAGTATCAAAACACGATTAAACTTAAAACATATCAAAATTTAACAATAAACGTAGGTAATAAATCAACCCAGATCTTCGTTAAATCATAACATTTTTCTTATTTTTATGAAGAATTTTTGTTTGATAAAGTGGGCTCGTAGAAAACACAGCTCTATCACTTAACTGTGATCTAATTTTAGTGCAAAGTGTTCCTACCGCAGAAAAAGCTCGTTCAGACTCTACACTTATAGGCTGAATTGTCATGAGGGAATCGAAAGCCATTTTGAAATATTCCCCTGAATTCTCTTTTCTTGAAAATAATTAATTTCCTTTTTTACAACCTGTGAAAGATCTTTAGATATTTGTGCTTCCTTCTATTAGGATGGGTACTGGTTAGATCGATTTTTTTCTTATCCTCAGGAGTAATTTCTCCTTTATTGACAACTCAGCATTACACGATGTTGAAAGAATCAACGTTTTCAAACGTCGCGCGTCGTCCTCATCGGAGTAGTCAGGGTCAGGCGACCGGCGGGACTCACCTTTTCGAAATTTCATATTTTTATCGAAACTACCGGTAAAAGTTGGCCGATTTACCGGTAATTTTTTAAAGGAGTTTTGGATCATTCACCGGTAAACCGGTATTGCAATCCCTAGCATCAAGATACATCAAACAATTTTATTATTTCTACCAGTGGCGTCCGTACGGGTGTTGCATTGAATATTTTTAGAGAAAAAATGGTACGCCACTCTTAAAATAAAAAATATTTTTGAAATTCTCATTTATTTCTGAGCAAATTTGATCTCTTGATTTTCTTTCGTCCGACGCATGGTTTTCGCATAAAAAAAAATAAAAATCGTCTTACTTCAGGGTCAAATCGTTAAAAATCTGATGCCGTAACTGTATGGAAATATGTTTTTTCTTTTTCCAAGTTATTGACTTCGATTAATATCAATTGGCAATTAATTATGAAATATGTAACTGATTTTACTGTAGGAAAAAATAAAAGAAAACTTTCAAGTGCCAATAATGATTACCACATTAGAATTTCATAGCAATATTAGTGTCCTCAATAATTTAA
The DNA here is from genome assembly GCA_016904865.1 of Pissodes strobi. Classification (NCBI taxonomy): domain Eukaryota; kingdom Metazoa; phylum Arthropoda; class Insecta; order Coleoptera; family Curculionidae; genus Pissodes; species Pissodes strobi. Next base: position 82,111 of record MU184912.1, read on the forward strand.
TGTATGTAAAGTTGTGGGTATAGGACTTATAACAAAAACTTCCTTATTCGAAATTTGCCGACGTTTCGATCATTTATTGCGGTCTTTTTCAAGGCTTTTTCTTCAGCAGAAGTTTTCTATGGTCATTAAACATTTTGTCGTTCTTATCCAAAAAACATAATATGAAAATTATAATTATGTGCACAATTAATTACAACATTAAAAGTCATCAAATAATACAAATTAAAATAATTGTCAATACCAAACTAGTGCGTTGTACAGCAGTGAGAAAACTTCTGCTGAAGAAAAAGCCTTGAAAAAGACCGCAATAAATGGTCGAAACGTCGGGAAATTTCGAATAAGTTAGTCCTATACCCACAACTTTACATACATTAGAATTTCAGCGAGGGTTTGAGCTTGCACAAACGCGATTTTAATTTTTTTAGGCGAAAACCCTGCGTCGGACGAAAGAGAATCAAGAAATCTAATTTGCACAGAAATTAATGATAATTTGAAAAATAATTTTTACTTTAAGAGAAAGCAGTGGCATACCATTTTTCCCCAGAAATATTCAATGCAAAACCCGTACGGACGCCACTGGTAGAAATAATCAATTTGTTTGTACATCAGAAAATGCATCTTGATGCATAGAAGATGAGTACCAAATTTCATAAAGATATCTGCAATGGTATCACAGTTATTAAATAAAATGGATTTTTATTTGAAAATTTTACCACCCTGTATCTCAAAAGTTAAGATGTTTAGGACATAGGTTCATATGAAGTTTTTTTCTTTAAATGAGTCCAAGAATCACCCCCTTAAATATTAGCATGTCATTAAGGAACACCCTGTATTTATTTTGACAAATGACCTGACCATTATATTTTCAAGTTTTAATTTGAATTTTTATTGGGACAATAAGTTTATATATATTTTCTTCCATTTTGCATTTTATTTTGCCCCCTCAGTGCTTTTTAAAATAGTATATTATTTTATGTGGAGGAAAAGTGATACTTTTCATGGCGCGCTCGTGTTTAACAGCCGAACGGAGTGTGAAATTTGTCAGTCAGTTGATGAAACTAAATGGGCAAAATGCACCACATAGCACATGGGCAGAAGCAACCCTGTAGACGGGGTGGCAATAAGCAGGGGGTCAATCGGCAAGAGGACATTGGAGTGGTCATCACTGGGGAACGTAAACGGGAACTGCCATACACTGATCGAATAAAAATAGTCTCATTGATGTATCACCTACCAACTTTGCGTGAGAGAAGTCTGTAGACCTGATTGAAATCTATAAAATACTCAATAAATACACTTGTCATAAACATTTTTATCGGCGACTAAAATGAGCACTTGCTTGGTCACACCAGAAGATTAATAGATAAAAAACTTTATCGCTAATAGGGCAGTTTATGCGTGGAAATTATACTAAGTGGCATAACTGCGCCAGTAGTGTGAATATCTTTGAATGCAAGCTGGGAAGAGAACCTGCAACCATATAGGCCCTAATCCATTATACCGCCTACTCTACTAACGAAATGTGATAAAGGTTTGTGATGAAAAAAGACACCTTTAAAAAGCTATTAGATCTACTGTTTTTCAGTGAATGCTTGTAGAGTGACTTCCAACTTCATTCGTGATTTCCTTCCTTTTTAACGCGTCATCGTTTCTATAATTCTGTGATAGATATATTATTTTAATGGTACTTGGACTGGCATAGTCATTAATAATTATTATTTCATTTATTTATTTGAGGTTGCCAGGGACTAAATATATTTTCAGTTCTCTCTTGTTTACATGAAATGTTTCTGCAATTGATCTTTACGAGAATTCATTCACTGTGGTTCGAAGATGAGAGATTTATCATCTAAATATTTGAACAAATAAGGCTGTACTAACGTACTATTATTAACGTAAAAGACGTCACAGTTTTTAAATATTTTATTTAAAATATACATAATAAAATCTAGACAATATTAAACACTATATTTGGCATAATTCATAGTCCATCACAATTAATAATTCGACCAGATTTGTTCTAAAATATGTGCTAAAAAATTAAAATATTTAACATACATATAATATAATTTACAATAAAGTTTTTAAATGAAACGTTTAAAAGATTTCTATCCTAAAAACTAATAAAAGGGTATATACAAAAATATAAATAAATGTATACAAAATCAACAAAATAAATATTCTAAAACAATATAAATGTACTAGATAATTTGGATGACTAGAAATAATTTTCTAGTGGCAAAAATAGTATTAACTATTCAAAGGTCCACAAAAATTTACCATTATCAATGGGATTCCTCCGCTGTTAAAAGACGCCTGCTTTATAAAATTGGATGGTATCTGTACAATTTGCAAATTAGATGAATTCAAGCGGAGGCATGAGCTCGACTTGCATATATAATAATTTGTACTAAGTAATTTGTTTGCAAAGTGTTTATTGATTCTGAAGATGTCAAAACAAGCCTTGCCACTGGTTTTTTAGAATATTTGGTTTTTAAAACATGTGAAGTAATAATGTTGGTTAGGCGAAGAGTAATCTACACATATGGAAAAAAAAATTAAATGTATAAACAAAACCTATTTTGCGTTCAGATTATTTCTTTGATTCAAATCCAAACCGATTTAAGAAAACGGATTCAAATCCAAACCGATTTAAGAAAACAAAGAAACAACGTTTCGGCAGAAGAAAAGGTATTTGCATTTTCGTTTCATAATTAGAGGAAATGTGCTAGTGTTTAACTAAAAGCTTGAATTACCCCATATCGACGCCGATGTAATTGGCGAAGGAGGATCCTTATTAAACTACAAGTTCTCTGACATTGTCTTGCTGATTTTTTTGGGGCAGACCTTGATGTAAACTACTCTTCGTAGGAAACCATTAACTTATCAGAAATGCCACCCTGCATGTTTCTTCCGAATTGTCACTTGCAACTGACGATAATTGTTAGCTACCACTAACAAGTATCAGTTGGAACTGGCATTTGTTAGTGGCTGCGTTTCATCGTCAGTTGTATCAAACATATTAGAAAATGACGATTAAATGTTCACACACTCACAAAAAAGTTTTACTGACGATGAAACGTTTTCAAAAAAATAAAGAGATATCTATCTAACATGTCGGTTGCAATTACGATTTGTCAGTTCTAACTAGGAATTGTCAGTGGTTAGTTGCAACTAATAATTATTATTGTGAATTGCAAGTGATAATGCAGAATAGCGACTTACTACGGCCCTTCCCGATTTTCTTAGTACATCCTTACAAAACGAGGAAGCAATTTAAAAGAAGTATCGTTGCTGTTTAAGATTGCCGATAAAAATCACAAAAAATAAAACTGGTAACTGAACTAAACGGTTTTACTGTTCTGCACTGAAATACGAATTCTGCATGAGGTAGAGTTTGTCGATGGGGTTCGCCACACTGCCCGTCGATGTCGCGTTATCGCTATGGTGTGATTGGGATTGTAGCTCCAGGTTTTGAAGGGACATGGTGTCCGAGGTGCCTTCGTCAAGGTGGTCGAAATTTGTACTGTCATCCAGGGATATGTCCGAACTGCAAAACGACTCGCCCGAATGAACTGGATAGTTGTCTGTAGAAAAAAATAATTGGATTATTCTTCATATTTTTACTGTTGCAATCAAAATAGAAGTAAGTTGAAAGGTCTTATAAATGTAAGTAAAATAACTACCGCAGATTACCTAGTGGCGATGATGATGGTGCTTTTTCATATTAAATTCTGGCGATGCTCGCAGGAGCTAAACACATGCAACTTTTCATTCAACCTTCATGAATAAGTGACTGGCGCCGACACTTTGTGTCTACATTTTTTTACTATCATAATATCAAGTCTCTTAGAGAATGATGGGCGAAAATATTGCAATGTAATTGCAATATTTTTGCCTTATTTATTGCTGCTTGACCAATAATTTAAAAATTATTAACACCCGGTATGTAGGGTTTAAAAAATAATGTTTGGTTTTGACAAAATGACGAATTTTTAGGTGCTAAATCAAAAGCTGCATTAATAATGTTAATGAGAAGTCTCATACATCCGATTTCCGACCTCCTATGTACCAAAACGTTGAAATTTCTATAAGCTTTGACAGTTTTGACAAACGAAGTGAATACCTCATAGCACCTGGCTACAAATTTCAATTATTTATAAAAACTTTCAAGATAATTTTATTTTTATTCTTAGTTATAGTTAGTTGTAAACAATATAGAGTCAAAGCCTGAATTATTCGTATAAACGCTATTCCCAGTTATAAATTGTTTGTCTCTGGATAATTTTTGAAATAGCATTGTGCGCTTTGTTATTAGGATGTGATGGTTATCATACTGTCACCATTAGCAAGTAATATAGAACAAAGACATTTTCATTGATTTAAAAGCCTTTATTTTCATATTGAAAATAACTCAATATTTTATATATTATGAATATTCACCTTAATTGTATAATTTATATGTAAAATAAAATTTCTCCTTAGCAAATATCGGTTCCCGCTCATGTTGCATACATTGTGGTTTATTTAATCTGGAGCCAACAATAATCTAACAAGCTATGAAATGTGCCGCTAGACATTTTCAGACAATTTTTATCCCTCCCGATCTGTTAATCCCATTTTCCCGTAATAAATTGTGGTACTCGCTTTGGGATTTTGAATGCCACCATTCTTATTTCAAAATTTTCTATAGTCGATTTTTTTCCTCTCCAACTTCTGGCTAGGAGTAAAAACGATAAAAGCAATACATTACCTAGGTCACGCCGCTTTTCAAGTGCCTGAAGATTATTTTTTTAGTTATGAGTTATGAAGGGCCAAAATAGAAAATAAAATATTACACGAGATCGGACAATACGACGTCGAAGAAAAGTTAAAATATTCGGTTGAAAAATGGCGAAAAAATATTCTGACCCATAGCAGGTTCGTCAGACGATCGTTGGAAATACGATGCATGAGACCCATTCATTCTGAATTCCATATAATTGGCGTATTTAGCTGGGCTTCAAATTACTGTGCGCCCAAACTATTTAATAAACTCTCACACTTTGTGAAGGACCTGACATTCTAATTGTTTTGAAGATGCTATATCTGTGAATTTGTAGACCTTAGCTCAGTCTGATTTTTTTTTGCATTGTAATCTGATTTTAGTGTAGGTAATTCATTCTGATTTTACTTTAGGTTACCTACTATAGATTGTTCATTTTAAACTAATGCATTTAGTCTATTTAGGCCTCGATTTACCCTATGACTTTTGAAAGCATATTTTGTGACAGCATCAATAAAATTTTTCTTTACTTTAATTTTAAAAGCCATAAAAAATTGTTATCACTCTTGTGATTTTTTTGAAAAACTCACCGTCAGGTGAATACGGCATATTGGGATTTAACGGCTGTCCGGACCCGCCGTACCCTAATCCCATCCCAAACTCGCTGCTGGCCGGACTCGACTCTTGCTTAATGGTCTTGTCATCCTTGTCGCTTTTGTCTTTATCGCTGGGCGATTTTCCGTCTTCCTGTTTCTGTTTCCGTTGAATCTTCTTCATCTTGGCTCGCTGGTTTTGGAACCACACCTGCACAACCCGCACGCTGAGGCCCGTCTCTTTGGCGAGGGCTTCCCGGACCTTTCTACACGGTTTTGGGCTGACCTGAAAAGTTATATTATGCTGAATTAGTTGAATTATGCTGTTAGTGTATACTGTATGCACGGGAATTATATTTTTTAACACTACACATTGCCATTAACACAATGCTCCTTCGTAAGTTTGTTAAGATGAGATGTTCACCCCTAATATTGTCGTGTCCAATAATAAGCCTACATATTTTTAACACTATATATTCCGTGTAATTTCTTTTTCGTTGATTTTACATCAGTGTGAAAGTGACGAGATATACTTATTTTAGCACTTGTGAATACATCGTCGATGTTGATAATCTATGAAATATTGTCAGTTTTTACAATTTTAATTATTATTGATATGATATATTATTAAGTAACTGTAATAGATTTTAGGGTGTAGCAGGAAATAAGCAATTATCAGAAAAAATAGTGTTTCGTGTTTTGGTCGCACATGTTCAAAATTTCCACTAAATGTTTCTGAACTGTTTCTGCTTCACATCCCGACAAATCAAATTACCGACAATGTTGAAATCCCGATAGTATCATAATTCTACTATCGAAACGGAATTTTTGAGTGCAAACATTCTGTTTCGGTATTGTGGATAAAACTGTAGTTGTAGTACATTTTGCCGAAAGCTTCATGCCCCAACTTAGTTGTCATAATTCTGGAAATCAAATAAAGACAATATCTTGTAAAGTTTAGTTTAAGTTAGTCCCTATTAGTTAGTTTGGGTTATCGAGTTACAGCTGTGAAGAGCATCTAACTCGTATGATATTATCTACTGATATTAATTGGTATTTTCATTGATGTTTTTTCATAGTAGAGCCACTGTTCTCACCTCAAAAGATGCTTTGAATTGCCTTCTCTGCGCCGACGTCAATATAGTTCTCGGTCTTTTGGGGCCCCTCCTGCCATCTCGTGGCCTGCTATTTTCATCAAGAAGGTCTTCATCGCCGCTATGAGCCTGCTGCATGAGGTATAGTTCTTTTTCGAAGTCTTGTCTGCAGAAGAGCTGACCAGCTCTTAACACAAACTGTTCACCTAAAAGTAAAAAATCGAATTTTTTAAAAGTACATTCTTGTCCCTGTGTTATGGTGTATTCTCATGCAGGGCGATCCATCATATTTGGAGAAAAACATTTAAAAAATTATTTCTATTAACAGCAAAGGTGCTCATCTAACACCTGTTTAACGAATTGTACCATTCTTCCTCACGCTCCTCGCTTATGTCGCGCTGCATATATGTATATATATATAT
>MU184912.1:89384-128620 GCA_016904865.1 Pissodes strobi
TCTTTATTAACAATATAAACATTGAAACGGTACACGCAAATTCCTTTCAGGGTGCGTATTTTGCGAAGTTAATGCAACAATTGTAATTGTTGTACCAATATGTAATATGTTTATAAGTTTCAAATTCAGTGATGTCTATTTAAATGCACATTTTTATATTTTAGATTTTGTTAAAAAAATTGAAAATGCGCATGACAACGGGCGAAAAGTAATGGGAATAACGTTGTATAAGTCATCTATGGATCTAAATCCAAGAAACTTCAAAAAGAGTGATATTGCTTTTTACCTTTTTGAAGAGGTTGGCAACAAACGACGCAAACGAAACAAGGCAGATGGTACACGTGCTGTTGAGCTCTCATAACCATTTCTTGAGGTAGTAATCGGTCACCACATCTGGAACATTTCACTCCAAATATCCTGCAAAACAAAAAAAAACTAACAGTCAGAAACTATTAAAATGAAAAACTACTCGACAAAAATGTAAACATTTTCGCACTTGAAAACGAATTGACAGGCCCCTACTTCTTTTATATAAAAATATGCTATCGATGGACAACAACTATTTAATTTGACGTTCTAGAAGAAAAGTTTTTATAAAAAGGAGTTCTTTATAAAGTTATTTTTCTATCTACAGGTTGTTTTAAGAACACGAAAACTAAAGTTAAGTTTTTCCTAAATTGAACGTACCAATGTTGCTGATCCCGAATATATCAGGTTTCATATCTGCATCTTTAAAATTAATTGAGAAAGAGAATACTGTAAAATAAGGGTTTAATGTCTAATGTATTGATTTAATTGCCCAATTTTTATCATTTTTGTCAGTTAGTTTTAAAGATGTATTAAACCTGTTATATTCAGAATAATTAGGTAACGAATGGACTACCCGATGAAATCGCGCGCGCGAATGCAGTGGCACAACGAAATCGACTTTCTTTTTTTCGTCGGCGGGAATCGCAATTTTGTTCCATCTGAAGCATAAAAAGTATACCTGAAAGCCGCCGCTCCCAGGCTCCAGAATATAGACATATTTTTCCTCCGGAAGAGAGAAAAAGAATAAAAATTCTTTAATAAAATAGGCGCGGTACAGAGGGACGTCTGCACATCTCTGCCGTTAAATATTCGTTTGGGGCTTTGAGACGCGCCGGGACGCGTCTAATATAAGCGTCGCGAGGCGTCGAGGCGTTTAATAAAAGCCGGCGCGGTCCTTTGTTGCCAGAAACCGACTGGGGGCTCATTCTTTCGATCCATTGTGTTTTCCCGCACGTCTGTTGGCTCTAATATTAATTTTTTTTTAATTCAGAAAAGCGGTCTAGTAGTTCAATTTAGCTATTTTGTTCTACAACACCAGTTTTATTCGCAGTACTGAAACATAATCTTTGTACTCGACGCGCGTTTCACTAACCATGTTTGGATCATCAGGTGATGATGGTATTGTGGATAAAACTATAATGCATTTTGTCGAAGGTTCCAAGCCTCAACTTAGCTGTTTAGTTGAAAAATTAATTAATTTTTTTTACGGATCTAAATACCTAAATTTAACCCATCAGCAATAGATTATTAAACATATTTTGTACAAGAAAAATGTGTACAGTAATCAATGTGCTTAACCAGTATGTTCTATTCTGTACATAGTGCGCCACCATTACCATGGTTAACTTAATGGTTAACTCATAGCAGATAGCAAGATGTTAGAATCCGGCTGTTCTTAGTTTGTGCAAGGACGTCATCGCTATAAGCGCTGTTAGTTTTGTTAGGGCACGCCTCCGTATTGTATGAGTCATACAATATTTATTTAAATTAATAATTTTGCAATATGCAAGTTAAACACGCAACTCACAGAGACATCGCATCTTTTTGTTGAAGACATTCTTATTTCAATTTTTCGATACAACACATTAAACCAATAACGATTTTAGAGTAAGCGAAAAGGGATTTACCCATCTTCTTCGAAAGTCGTTTGAGTGCAACCTGTTCCAAAAAAGGCAAGAAAACGATGCCCTCAAACTATCGCCCAATTGCTATGCTTTTAATAATCTCCAAAGTCATGGAACATGTAGTCAATCAGCAACTACTCAAGTACCTCGAGACCAACAGAATAATTAGCGATAACCAATACGACTTTCGCAAAGAGAGATCGACCTAGGTTGGCCTATGTCACTCATATATGGAGTAGGGCAATTGAGAACTATGGAGATTTTCGAGCGACTGCGTTGGATATTTCGAAAGTATTCGATAGAGCTGAACAAACTGCCGTCCTCTCTCTGCAGCTGGCTTGCCAATTTCCTTAAGAACCAATCTCTGCACGTTGCAGTTGATGGACACATCCCAGACACATTCACCATCAACGCGGGCATGCCTCAGGGCGCAATACGGTCACCAACTCTGTTACTCATCTATATTAATAAATAACCTGCTGACAGAAACCAATAATCCTGTTTGCAGTTTTGCAGATACAGTAACCTTGTCTCCCAATTTAGATCAGAAAAACCTTTGCCAGCGACTGAGACTTATCACCGCAAACCGGAGCAGATTACAACAATTAATCAAGATCTAGAGAAAGTTCGAACTTGGAGTGACAGAAATTTGGTCCAACTCAATGCACCAAAAACCCAAGCAGCCACTTTAACAAGAAGGTCAATACGGCGCCGGCGGGCTCTGATATCATTAGGGCAGGATTGGCCATTACTTCATCCTTGTCATTCGGCTTACTGGGTGTCTCGGTCAACAGCAATATGTCCTGGCATGACCACGTTGCTAACATTCGGAAATCTGCCTCGCAGAAGCTTGGTGCGCTATTTCGCCACAAAAAACTGTATACACCGCAGCTAGCTGCTCTTGCTCAACAAAGCGCAAATAAGCACCTGCTTAGAATATTGCTCACACATCTGGAGAACCGCATCAAAGCTGCTGGGTTCTATTCAGAAGAGATCTATGCGTCTCGTCGCCGACACGGAGTTGACCCGGGATCTGTATAGTCTGGAACACCGCAGATATGTGACCGAGATATACCTGTTTTAGATATATTATCACGGCAGATGTTCGCATGATTTGGCCCGCCTCATCTTGCCCCTAGTAACGCCTGTCAGACAGTCACGGCAGACGGCAAGAGCGGCGTAATACGATCCTTTACAGTCCTTCGCCACTATGCTATATTAGCAGCTTCTGATTGGTGTGTTAACGTCATTTTAGAGTACTGTTAACGCATGGCATAGTGGAGTATGACTGTAAAGGATCTTAAAATGCACAAGAGCGCACCCGTTCGTCGTACAATCGGAAACACCTAGAACATCGCTTTACAAGGACTCCTTGTCTGGTGCACTCCATCGCTGTGGAGCTCACTCCCAGGAGCACAGGACATCTGTTTCCCCCAAATTACAACCCACAGCTATTAAAGAACCGTGCCAATCAACATCTTTGCATACACACAATAAATGTGTCACTGCCATAAAAAAGCTATTCCCAAGCCTCCGACTGTTAATCGATAGACAACACCGTTGTCAAGCTATAGATAGCTTAAGCTTAGTCAATGTCTCAAGCACCGTTGCTATACGTTGTCAAGAGGCTGGTCTGGGTTGGCCAATGAGGGATTGTTTCGCATTTACCGGCTTAGTTCCCGGTGTAGACTAAGATTCTAGTTAAAACATCAAAAGACAAATTTTCAAGGGCCATTTAATTTATCTATACTATAATATTTTAATGACATTGGAGACTTGGAAGGAAAATTTCCTCGTTTTGCGGACAATGCAACAATACTCTGGAGCAACTATATAGGATTTTAATGCCCTGAGTCAGTCTGTAAATGATGATTTGGTTAAGATTAAGGAATGGTGCTGTGCAAATAAGTTATGTTTTAATGTGGAAAAAACTTGCGTAATGTCTTTTCAGTGTGAATTAGACAATGTATATATTCAACAAAATGTAAATGACTTACAAAGTACAAAATTTCTGGGAATCTACATTGACGATAGTTTGAAATTTGACCCGCACATCAACAGATTGAAGGATATCGTCAAATTATTATGCACTGCGTGTGATTGCTCAGGAGATGGATTCTAGCACGGTAAGAAACTCGTATTTTGCGTTAATAGAGTCTCATCTGGGGTGCGGAGTTTGTTTTTGGGGAGCATGTGCTGGATACCTATTTCAGAGTGTATTTGTTGCAAAAGCGAGCCCTGCGCTATGTTTGTGGTGTGAGAGCAATAGATTCTGGCAAACCCTTATTTTTGCAGGAAAAAATTTTAACTTTGCCTTCGCTGTATATATTGCAGACTGTACGTCTTCTTCATAAAAAGTTTAGGTGCAACATTCGGAACCCGGATCCTGCGTATAATACTCGCCAGAGTTTTTATATTAAACTCTCCATTCCCTTTAACTTTTAGAGTGAGAAACTCTCTAGTCTATGGTAGCCGCCAATTGTTTAACCATCTTCCTCAAAATATAAGGCAAATATTTAACAGAAGTTAATTTAAGAAGCGAAAAAATTGCTCATTGCGAGAGCCTATTATGATGTGAATGAGTTCCTTGAAGATCGATTTTAACTTGCATATGTTCGATTGTCTTCTATGCTTAGTTTTAATGTGTTTTAGTTTTAATTTTAATTTTAAATTTTTAATATTTTATATACTTCATCTTTTAGCTATTCGAGTTTTCTCAATAAGAATGTATTCTTTGTACAATAAAGCATTTTGAGTTTTTGAGTTGAGTTGAGTTGAGTTGTGTGAGATCGAGATTTTAAATTATTATAATAAAAACTAATTATTAGCTTCAGATTCTACAATAATAAAGCATATAACAACAATAAAATTGCGCTTATGCATACCTTCATTTGGCATTTAGGTATCAAATCGCTAAACATTTTTTGAACATTTGCCGGGGAGGTTTATTTAACCAAATCTTTGAGTTAGTTTGGGTTAGGTTTAGTTTTTTTCGACAATATGCTTAACACAAAGTAAATATTAACATATCACTTATTTTATAATTATTTTAATGCTTAAGTATTTTACTCCCTAAAGAGCTAGATGTATCTATCATTTAACGCGCTCAAATGATGGCGATTAAAAAGAAACAAATGTTTGTCATAGAGTAGCAATTACAAAAATTGTCAAAACCGTCTCGATATCTATGTACGCGAAAACAAATTCTTCAAGAAATGCCTCATTTCACCGTTCGGCCACTCTAGGGACACAATGACCAGAGGATCTAATCCCGTAGATCACCCAAGAGTCGCCCACCTATTTAGAATATAAAATTTGGTTTATAAAACAAAATAAATAAATTTTTAATCCTCCATCGTCGTTTTTAGATTTTACATAGCGAGCGTTCCATGTGTAGAGTGTAGAAATACGACAGGACCGGAATGAATAGTGGCTAATATGATTAATAGCCGATTTACCAAAGTATTTAATTCAAGATAATTTACTAATATAAAATAAGTTTAATCTTTAAAACTTCGGTGCAATATGCTATTAGTCGGAATCGTAATGCCGCATCTAGACACTTTTTCTTAGATTCGATATGAAATAGGAATGTGAATCGTCTATTCTCCGAATGGATTATCTATCGAACGGAAAATTTTTCAACCGGGAGAACGGATAAATTTTCGTAGCGATAAATTTTAAAGTAACATTATTCTCAAACAACAATTCTTTACAAAGAAAATAAACACGGATTTTACACTCGACGCGCGTTTCGTTAACAATGTTATCATCATCAGAGATGATCAGTTTTAATAATCTCCTGATGATGCTAACATACTAAACGCGCCTCCAGTGCAAAAATTGTGCTTCGGTATTGTGGATAAAACTGTGGTGTAGTGCTGCTTGGCGAAGGTTCCACACCCCAACTTAGTAATAACTTTGGGCTACTTAGTTTGTGTTTTTTTTGTGATATCATGCATATATTCGATTAGTTTAGTTTTAGCTCGTGTGTTTGGTTATAGTAGTAGTAGTACGACTCTCTGTTGGCCTTTGCGTGAGCAATTCAGCCAGTAAAGACCCCTATCCAGGCTTAGCAAGAGGTGGAGCGACCCTTCCACATTGGTTACACCTTGGTGGACAGAGAGACTATTTTTAGACCCTCCAGTATGTCGAGTATATACTCCTGGAGGTTTCGACTTGTACATGCATGGCTTGTTTTAAGGTTCGAACACCCCCGGCCGGACATTCACACACATATAAATCTTGTACATGTACGGTGTTTTAAGGCTCAAGCCCCCGACTGGACGCCCGATTCTTCTTCGGGGAGTCAAAACGGTCCCCGAACGTTCACCACGTACCCCCCAAATTGAAGACGAAAGAGCCGATACCCGACACGTGTTCACTCTACCGAAGATAAACCGGAAGTCCCATATGTTTGGTTATGAATTGTTAATTTTTGGTCAGCTTGGGTTAGCAGAACCTCACCTGCATGAACTCGTTTGCTAGTTTAGGAATTATTATTTTTTGGATAGTTTAGGTTTGTGATGGTTTCACTTTTAGTTGGTGTGGTTTGGTAAACCACATTAACATTAAGCAAGCTTTATTTTGAGTTATTAATTTTTGGATAGTTTGGGTTAGTGCGCTTTAACTTGCTGCTATTCTAATGAATTACCAATTTGAGTGTTTTCTTCAGTTTTAACTAATGTTAGCTTATTTGTTCCAGTTTCCGTTAGCTTGTGTTAGTGAAAAAATGAGTTATCGATTCTACGTTAGTTTTGAATCAAGCTTTTTTTACCAATTCAGACTAAACGAAATTAGTCCAAATTGAGTGCAAGAATGCATTGTTTTAAATTTCAATATCTCGAAAATAATTTATTTTAGACCCGAACTGTGTGATCAAAATTATGGGCATTATACGTAGATTTAAAAAAATGTCAGGATATATATATTTCGTTCAGAATAAAAGTTTGATATGACACGGGCTTTTAACTTAACCGATATATTTAAGGCAACTAACCGAAACTAACCTAACGTAACCAAAATTACTTTCCCATTGTAGAAATGTACAATTGCAATTTAAAAAATAGTGGATTGTTTACCTATCATAATCAGCCTTGCAGTAAAGTTTCATGTTCCTAGTATAGCAGGAGTGAGCGAGCAAGATGCCGCAAACGCTGCAACATAGACAGTGCTCGTGCCAACTGGCGTCCGCCACTCGCATTAGGTAACGGTCGTGGATCTTTCGACCGCATCCCTCGCAGATTTCGTGCGTCTGCTCGCGTTTGATTAAGGCAGCGGGGTTTGGTAATTCTGAAACAAAAAAAATATTAGTTAAGTATATTTTATGATATTAGCGTAACTAGTTTCAGAATCAGTTCCAGTATAAACGAGTATTTGGATTAGCTTGGTCAGCGATGACATGTATTATGATGTGTCTTCGCTGCCACGGAGTCAGGTAGAAAGACGAATTGATTCTATCATTTGAAGGCGGTGTCTGTTTTTACGGCTATAGCCCTCCGCTCGCTCCGGGGACGCAACCAAGCAAAACTAACCAAAATAAAAAAACAAACATAACCTTTAAAACAAAGTCTTGCTATTGGAATCGAACCCGGGGCATCATATCACAAGCACAGCATTTAACCGCTGCACCATTAGGCCTGTTGGCAGCAATCCACTGGACCGTGAAGACAATATTTGCCTTTTCGACTGACGCCTGCGCATTTAAACAAACCCTCTAAGTTCCGCCCACCCAACTGTCATTATATTTAATAACCGTGTTCGCTAGAAGCGAGTGATATTCATGGTACAAATTTAAATTTTGATCGAATCTGACATTTAAAGTCTCTTGTTAGAAAGCCCCCATTTATAATATGGGCTTTCTATAGGGCGAGACCAATCGGGAGAAAAACTTCGTAACGGTACGTCGGATCGATCTGGGACTTATACCTATCGACTTGGAATCGGAAAAAAAAATTTAAATTTTTTGTCTGTATGTGTGTGTGTGTGTATGTGATGAAATCGATTACAGGCCGCAATTTTGAAGATAGCGACTTGAAATTTGGCATAGAGGTAGAGGTCCACAAACCCTCGGAACCTATTGATTTTGGTTACGATCGGTTAATATACAGGGTGTGAAAACCGTTTTTTTGCATTTTTGTCCGTGTAAACAAGGACCAACTTTTCTATTTTTTGATGTCAAATGAAAGTATTCGGTAGGCCACGTGTTTTAGTTCCTTTGCACTTTTGCTCTAATTGTTACCGTTTTTGACTTATGAAGGATTTTTGTCAATTATACTACCACACTTAACGTAACAATTTTGATTATTTTTCGCGTGCAGGTTCGAATCCTATCGCAGAAACATTTTTTTTAATGGAAAAAATGTGGATTTTTCTTCGAATAATTATTTATTATTTAAGATGCTCATATATTACAGGGGTGAATAAAAAAAATAGTTATTGATGTGTAAACATCTTACGCGGCGCTATGAGTGTAAATCTCGGCAAATGGGACGGAAATGCACAAACCAATTGTAGCCGCTAGGGCGTTATTATATACAATTTTGCCATTTAAAATCATTTTAAACGGATATTAGACGATAAAAAGCATATTTTTAAGTACGAACCGTCAAAGTACTATTTTTTAATTATTATATTCGCAGTGTATTTGGATCCATAGCACAGCTTATTTTTAATGGACGGTTGAATTTAAAATGAATTTTCGCTTCAAAATCCACGACAAATTCGTACGAGGCCACGGCTATCGGTCTAAAAAAGTCCGAATTTTCGGATTTTTATACAATTTTGCCATTTAAAATCGTTTTTAAACGGATTTTAGACGATAAAAAGCATATTATTATTTGAAATTTAACGAACTGTCAAAAGTATTATTCAGATGCCCAGACGTTTAAAACAATATTGTCATAGCCCTCTTCTAAAATTTGCAATAGTTGGTTATTGACTTTTCCAAATCAAAGGATGTCTGCTAGGTAAATAAGCTGTGTCCATATGCTGATGTTATTCCTGGTGGCATTAGATTTTCGTGTCGAATTTGTGAATTGAATTAATCCACTCCGAAGCTGCTAATAAGTATTATTAAAGAATCCTAATATTATAAATGTGAATGTGTTTGTTTTTATTCTATGAACAAGCTAAAATGTATGGGTAACAGCCATAGCACGTTGAATACTTGAAACTGCCACTTCTCGTCCGCTCACTGAAGTTAAGCAACGTCGGGCGTGGTTAGTACTTAGATGGGTGACCGCTTGGGAACACAACGTGCTGTTGTAATTCTTTTACAACCGATGTCGTTATAGGATATGTTTACACATCAGTCTCGAGTACTAGCAGACTCGCTCAATTTATTTTATTTAAGATGCCCATATACTACAGGGTTGAATAAAAAAATTAGATATTCTTGAAAAATTGGTTGTTATGGCAACTAAGAAAAAAAAATTAAATTTTTATATTTATTTTAATAATTATACGATTTGAAGACTTGATCTTTGGTATGTGGGTATGGGTGATGAAGATTTGTGCTGACTAGAATTGGTTACAATGGCAACCGAAAAATAATATAGCCTAAATTCCTTAAGGATTAATATCAGAAAGAAATGTGTTATACAGGGTCTGCCCAGATTTGGTTACCAAAAAATGGGAAACTTTTTTATTTTTGATTTTATGCTTGGAAAAAAGCTAATTTTAACAATTCTAAATTAAGGATAGTTATACAGGGTACTTAAAAAATACAAAAATTAAGGTTGTAAAAACAAAATTTTTGGAATATCGGAAAACCTTCTGCAGAAAAAATAAAGCTCCTATTACGGCCAAAAGAAAAGTCCAATTAAAAAAAAAATAACAATTGACGTTGACAAGTCGGTTACCATGGCAACCAATTAGAAAATTATCACGGTAAAATTAGACTAGCGATTGGTAACTCTAATTATAAGGGCTTTCTAATTATAGGCCACGGTACGGATACGAGCGTGGCAATAAAAATGTGTGACCGAAGGTCACACAAACGAGGCCCGAAGGGCCTCGCGCGTGCCGCAGGCACGAGTGGCCACGCCACTTGTTATTTTCGGGATTGAATTGGCTGGATGCAATATAAATATGATTAGTTAGCGATAAAGATGGGCTTAAAAAGGGAATTGAGATGGCAGTTAACAATTTTATTTAATATCGATTTTTTTTCCATAAATATAAATCAAAGGGAAAAAAGGCAAAAACAACTACAGACAAGAAAAATAATAAGAAGGTGATTATTATATAATTGACAAAGGTTTATAGGTTAGGTAAGGTGGAGCCAATAGATCTTCTTTTATCCAACTCTTATATGCGCCATCTTTCTGCCTGGGTATCGCTTTTCTTTCATTTATTGTATTGGATCGGAGAATCAGAATTCTTGAATCTGAATTGGTCCACCAAACGAAATAAATACGGATTTGATTGATATCCCCTTTTATCAGATCGGTTTAAATGAAATGTATCATAATTTCGGGTCTATACGTAGCCAATCTCCCAGAAACTTTAAAGGATGGATTAAGTACTCCAGTTGTAGGTACTTGGAGTTTTAGCGTTTTTGGCATAACATAATTATGATTTTTAACAATTTGTTTTACTATAGAATCCAAACAGTTTAATTTCAGAGTCTATTTTATAATATTTATGAAGCTTTTATCGTTACCATTCAACATTTAATAAACATATTATAGGATATTAAAAACTTCATCCCATTAAAGCCATATGCGCGTTTACGAATATTACCCATTCCCGCAGGTTTTGCTAGTCATTTACAACCCTTTACATGGTAAAGTTTAATTTTATCAGGACAATAAGGACCGAATCCAGAAGTTATAATCCCGAACAAATACCTTCAACACTGGAAAACAGAATACTGAATCTATTTGCATGTATTTCGGATTTCCGAACTTTAATATGCCAGTGTTTCTCTTATTATTTATTTAAATGATCTGAGATCTGACTGATTTTTAATTGGGAACATTCAGGACTATACTCTATTTCGAAATGATACGAAGTAATAAATCATTTTCTGATGGCTGATACATAGGTGTACATAATTACGTACATATACGTACATATTTTAAACGTTTACCTGTCCTAATACTCGGACTTTCCCAGCATTATATTTATCACACTTAGGTTTTTTTATTACTATTGTAAACATTCAAATTTGACGATTTTTTGTATGCATACCATAAAGTTTAAGTAATTGTAATTTTTCAGTTATATTTGTTCTTCCGAAGAAGACACAGTGTGTTTGTTTCATTTCATAGTTTCAATTAAAATGGCTAATTCAGTTTTCTCTCCAGTGAAACGAGCGAGCAAATGTCCATTTTCTGTTAACGAAAAGAATATTATTCTTAATGTATATGACGCCCTCAAACATCAAAATCCTCTGTATAGCGTTGATACTGTGGTGGAAATGTGTTCGCAAATGACGGGTGTTTCAAAAACGTCGATATATAAATTAAGGTGTGAACGAAAAAGTGTAGCTGTAAAACCACCTATACCATCTTCAGGAAGAAAGATGGTGCCTATCGATGAATACTACAAACTTATAATTAGAAGAACAGTACATTCCTTTTATTTTAATAAGGAAATACCAACCATCGACAAAATTTTAGGTGCCTTGAAGCAATACCAAAATATGTCTCCAACGATAAGCAGGAAGAAATTGTGGACAACTTTAAAACAAATGAATTTCAGCTGGGAAAAACAAAGCAGAAAATCGCTCCTAATCGAAAAAGATGAATTTATTTCCTGGAGGAGACATTACTTAAGACAGATAAAGCAGTTTCGAAGTGAGAATAGAAAGATTTATTATCTGGACGAAACATGGCTTAATGAAGGATATACGGTTGGAAAGATTTGGCAAGACAAAAATATTTCAAGTTTTCGTCAAGCATTCTTAGAAGGCTGGTCCACCGGACTAAAACCACCATCTGGGAAAGGAAAGCGACTGATTATTACACACCTTGGAAGTGTTGATGGTTTTGTTGAGGGCGGTTTGTTAATGTTTGAGTCAAATCATTCTGGCGATTACCATGAAGACATGAATGGCGATGTGTTCGAAGAATATTTTGAACAAATGTTAGATCTCATTTCACCTAATTCTGTGATAGTGATGGACAATGCGAGTTATCATTCCAGAAAAGTTGACAGAATACCAACTAATTCATGGAGAAAAGCGGATATTATTCAGTGGTTTAGACAGAATAACATACCATTTGATGAAAGTATGGCGAAAAAGGAACTGTTGTCCATAGTGCCCTCAAATAAAGCTCGTTTCACCGAGTATGTAGTCGATAAAATTGCACAGAAACGAAATATTACTATTCTTCGTCTGCCTCCGTATCATTGCGAATTAAATCCCATTGAACTTATTTGGGCCCAAGTAAAAAGTTATGTAGCAAGGAGAAACACGACGTTTAAAATGAAAGATGTTAAAATTATCTTTGAGGAATCTTTAAAAAATGTCGATTCTGAAAAATGGCGGAAGTGTATTGAGCATGTTATAAAAGAAGAAGAAAAAATGTGGAAACTAGACCATTTAATTGACCTAATTGTAGAGCCTTTAATTATATCCTTGGAACATGACGAAGATTCGACGGATTTTTCTGACGACGAAAATGATATACCATAGTTCTCTACATAACTGTTTACACAAAATCGCAATTCTTATACCTTATTATATAAATATTATATGTGATAAAATGTTACAGTAATACTAACTGTTTTTGAATATACATAAATAAGTGAATAAATAAAAGTACTTAGGAAAAACAGGAATTTTAAATTAAATACCCATACGTACGCTACTGCAGGTAGAAAATGGCCCCTTTGCTAATAAAGCCTATTGTTTGCAGCGGGATTGCCATACAAAACAGGGTGGAATGGTTAAAATATCATACAGCAGGCTATAACAGCTGTGGCTAAATATTTAGAAATCACAAAAAATTATTTGACCACTCTGTTAGCGTTTTGCATTTATAAGTAGGTTTTATTACTCCGCACCATTTCGAAATAGAGTATAGCGGTGGGCCTTATTGAAAAACAATTAATATGAAATACTAAAATATATCCATATATTTGCGACATATATAAAAACCATTGTAGTATATCGAAATTAAATTTCACAGTTTCAAACCCAAACTAACCCCAGGCTATTTCGAAAAAAAAAAATAAAAAGTACCGAGTTTGATGTTATATCTTAAAAAATACTTATTACTTTTACGCTTACGAAAAAGTAATAATTATTTTGTATTAAAGTCAAGATGCTTTTAGAGTTTCTATTAATTCGCATGCAGAAACATACAGCATGTGACCAGGCCCGTCTTTAGACACCTCGGGGCGCATGACACTTTTAAATTTGGGGGCACCCCATACCGATTTTAGAAAATAGCAAAAGAAGCAAACATTATTTTTGGAACAGAATTTATTTATATAACAAACAATAAAATTACACATAATGTACACACAAATAAGTTCCGATAAAGTTAAAATATTTAATATACTTATTATGCAAGAAATAAGTCTTAATGTCCTAAACTAAAAGAACATTTATAAAATAAGCCGGCATGATTATTTACACAGGTACAAGCGACCAGGGTCGGACCGTGCCGGAAGGGCCCGGGTGGCTCTGGACAAGCCTGGGATAAGTGTAGATGGGATACTATCAGATTATAATAAGATAAATATACCAGTAATTTTCAATGTTATATATTATTAGATAAATATAGTTCCAATTGCTTATAATATAATACATATGAAGCTAACCAATCAAGATTTTTTTTAAAGAGAAGTTTCTGCTAAGTTGTCAATAACTGGATGGTAAAAGGTGCTATTCTCGTCATCCTTTATTAGACACGATTGTGTGTTTAAGATAATCAACGAATCCAACATCCAACAGTTCTTGCCCCAGTAATGATCAAAGTCTCGTTTTAGTCCGCTTCATCGCAGAAATTCGTCTCTCACAAGTCGCTTGCGTGAACGAAATTGTGAGGATTACACAATAAGCAACATATAAGTTAGAGTGCGTCCGGATATGCAGGTTATATTGTGACAAAAATTTACATGCACATGGTATGCGCTTCGGGAAATAACGGCGTCTTTTTCAGTCTCACCAGAGACAAGAAAGAGATGCACAATTCAATGTTAATAATTCATCCGAGAGAGAGAAAGCTGCCATTACTTATTTGTCTGTCTTCAGAGCAAGTGAACGCAGATGGCGCACGAGGTGGACGCTGTCGTGTGCCCGCCAAATTCAAATTAACCATCTTTTCTTTTTTTTCTATATTTCTTCAGAATTTGGAGGTTCAATTAAATAAATAGTCCCATATAACTCAAAATGTCGGGTCGCGTAGTGGAACCGAACAGAAAAGTTCAAAACAGACCGCTGTCGGAAGACGCAACTGTCACCGTTCTAGTGCAGCGTTGTCAAATTGAAAATGTTTGATTCATGGTATATCCTTTGTTTCTTAATCAAGCGTGAGCAAAAAAAGAACATCAAAATTTATATAGGTACAGAAACTAGAGGAAAGCGATGACTGCTCCACCTACGTTCACTTGCCAAGATGAATGACAAGGAAATAAGTATAGGAAGTTACGTGAACAAAAAGAGATAAAACAGAGGATACATTTACGGGGCCAGTTACCAGTCTCTTCCTTGTCTCTGGTCTCACTCTGAAAATCTGAACCATTCATGTAGTGCTGCCTAGGTGAAATGTGTTCATCTCAAAGAGTTTTAGACTGTTCCTTAAATTTTTTTGCACAATATTCTAAATCTTTTGACAGCAATTATTCTCGATCGACATTTACAATTGATGCGAGAGACTTGCACACGTCATTACGAATCCTATCTTTCTTATTGCCATTGAAGTTTTTCGGGTCTAAACAAGCAGCATCCTTCATTAAATTTTCGTTGCAATTGAATTTTGTATCTATTTTAACTTGAGCTGTGTTAGTAATGACTGTAGATGGAAATAGAATTTCTTTGGATCCTCAGACAGTAGCGCCTCTTCGTCTTGGCAAAACTCATCGTGTTTGTTTGCTTTCTAGATATTCTTCGTGACGGCACCTTGGTCTGTATGGCGGTATCAATATTTTCGGTTTGCATTAATCTTTGAACCTGGGATGCAAAACAAACTTGCAGTTCTGAATACATCGTCAAAATTATCTAATTGTTTTTTGGCAAATTTATCGCCAAACGTCTGATAAGCCCCCAAGTTTTAAGGTGGTAGTCTAATGTAGGTGTTTGGAGATATTCAAGATATCAAGAAAATCTTGGACATATCAACCCCAGTAAGCGGTTGATATTTCTCAACATTTTCTTGAATGCGAAGGCTGTCAGGATAGTTTTCAATTTCAAAAAGTAAGCCGTCAATGCCTCAGCTTGGAACGAAACCTTTGGCTAAAATTCCATGTTCGAAAATATGACACTTAACGTGACGTATCGACATTTCTCCATAATATTGCGGACATCTATTATTGATTATTGGTAAATTAATTATGGTATCTATCCTTGATACTCGCGAAATTAGATTATTTTGTTACCGACAGCTAGCAAGGGAATAGATGAATCTTGGCTGTTACAGTCCCGCTAGTGCGGTTGTTTTTTTTTGAACCTGTGTCCATATTTGCGATCCACCAAGAGATGGCCTCATGGTCAACTATTTTTCAATTTTTCCGTTTCATTTCTCTCTAAGTATATATGAACAATTTTTCAAATAGGTCGTCAACCAGGAGGTAGGTCGGGTTGGGACCCACGCAGGCTAGGGCCCGACTGTCAAACGCCATGCCACCTCGGCCATATGGCCAGTCCGACAATGCAAGTGGCTAGAATGTTATATGCAAATTGATTATTACGGCTTCCAAATCAATTTCATTTAGTTCGTCGTTTTCTATGCTCATCAATGATGAACTATTTAGCCTGTCTTTCAGCATGGTACTTCTGAGTTCATTTTTAGTTCTGATCAACTTAGAAAATAGACGTTAACCTCTACGATTTGTTACCATTAATCAGAAGAAAATTTTTGAAGATATTTCGACATTAGGAAATGTACCTGCGATTTCATCTGCGTAGGCATTTCTTGGATTTTATTGATCTGATCTGTCTGATATTGCCTCAAATGAAGGCATTCACACTCTAATTCATTTGAAATATCATCCTCATGGTATGTTATTTAATTCGCCTAGTTCAATAATTATTGTAAGTAATTCAGACAAAAATCCAAACCGCTGATAGATTTCTTTATATGACTCAGATTTTTATTTAAGGTTTTATTAAAAAAAACTTCAAGCATAAAAGCTGTCAAGGCTGAATAAAGACAGAGACCGACGGGAGCCGTCAGTTGGCCCATGCGTAAAGATGGCACTGAGCGTGACAGAAGTCTAGGACGCTTCAAAGAGCTTTCGCATACTTCTTATGCGAGTTTAACCCTTATAACAGTAGTATATAGTATCAATATATGTGTGAGATAAATTGATATTTTACTATTTTTTTTTTTAATTATGGGTTATAGTTATGCCGTCCTATAGATAGGATACTGGGAACATGGGTTAATATTTTTGCTATTTATTTTCAGGGGCTTTTCGGTTCACGGCGCATGATAGAATATGACACTGAAGCTGAATGGCTGACACTGGTATCCCCTATCAGTGCGTGTGAGACTGTGAGAATATCATTGATGAAGATTCAGGCAAATAAGATGATTTTGGTATCAACAGTTTACCACCGAATTCAAAGTCAAACGGAGCTAGGATACAGAACAGATGATGCCAGTGACTGGGACTCGGAAGAGGAACTACCGTTAAGTACCTCTATAAAGAAGATTTGCCTTCTGACACTTACCGTTTGCCAGACAGTTTTTTTTTAATTTGATGACGATTACTGATGATACTAATCGTTATGCTCAATAGAAGAAAAAATATTTCTGTTGATTTAGGGGAAATAAATTGTTTCAGTAGGGCATTAGCACTAAGTAGATATGTACCTCTCCCAGAATGTATTGGGAGAGGTCTAAGGATACACATAATGATCACGTTGCTGAAGCAAAATTTAGCGGTAAGTTTGAACATATTATAATACATTTTGCAGATAACATGACACATGATAAAAGTCGCAAATATGCGAAAGTCAGACCCAAGAATAACAATCGTGCGGTTGTTATTCTCGGGTCAGATCTCTTATTTAATACACGAATGACAAATTTTTACATTATGGATATGCAGAAGAAGATTACAACATTGATGAAACCATGCTGCCTTATTATACTGCAAGCAGTACATCCATGGAAAGCCAATTCGATATTGATATAAACTTTGGGTAGGTGCTTCAAGGTTGTGATAATTGATTTGAGCCATATCGAGCTGCATCTAGCTATGTAAATGATGTTTACAAAAATCTAGGAGTGGGTGCTTCTATATTTTTGAGGTATGCTGACTGACTTAGAGAAAGTTGACCAATCTAAGATATCATTTCTTTTTTTCACAACTTTTTTCTCCGGTGCGGCGGGCGGTTCCTTTTGGGTAATTGGAAGACACATATTTTTGTGGGAATGGAACCGGACGGGATAACCGAACGCCCAGGAATAATCTGACCGACACAAAGTAATGAAAACATATAAAAGGGGGATTGGGATTAGGGACAGTTGATTATCAGAAAGTTCACAGCAGTAATTTGATATTCATGAAATTGAGCGATAATGAGGCGTCATGTTTGGCTCAAATATTGCTAGGCTAATTTCACTGCATGCTGCTAAGAGATATTCACAGAAGAAAAAAACCTTATAAACACAGATCAGCAATCAAGTACTGTAAAATTATATAATAGGAAATGGGTTGATTGGTCCGATCAAAATATATCTTCAAATAGAGTGCCTGCATGTCCGTGGCAAAAAGTGGTACTTTCTAGTGTATCACACTGTATAGATATGGCGGTATATAACGTCTATTCAAAAGCAAGGAGATACAATTGGACAGCCAAAAGTATTAAATAAATCCCACACATCAAATGGCATCAGGTATTATTGGATAATTGATCATATCGTTATACCACAGGTCATTCAGACTTGATCGCATCGCGTGTCGGCAAAGCCATCAGAAAATAACAACTAGATGCTCTAAGTGCGATGTAGGTGTCTCTTAAAATGTTTAATTTTTTAATGTGTAAACTTCTTACGCGTCGGTATGACACTGGATTTATAAACTCGAAAAGTTCGCAATGTTGAGACTCAGTTGGGAGTTGAAATTTTAGTTCAAGATGAAGTAATGAAATTGTTCAGTTCAATTTATAAACTCAGTTGGCAAAAAGTTCGCTAATTTTGAGAATGTTCGCAAAGTTCAGAGGTAACCAAATTTTATGTTCGGAGTTCGGAAAGTTCGTTCCAACCAATGAAAAATCACTGTACTAGCACGTGATCGCTGTCAATAGCCGATTTGACATTTGAAGTAGCACAGCTGTTTTTGTTTTTATTGTTAATTGTTACTTTTTTGTGAAAATGGCCGAATCTGAAAAATTGAGGATATTGATGCGGCACCCTCGTAGGGTGCCGATTGATGCATCAGTGCTACTTATAGAACTAATCAAAAATTATCCATTTTTGTACAATCTCGGTTACCAGGTTACAAATTTTTAATGCCCGAAATTCTATTGGTTATGAGTTTTAACCAATCAAATATGAACTTTCCTAACTTCTTGGTGATGTTTATAAATGCCGTAAAATGAACTCTGAACCTCACCAACTATGAACTTTCCAACCTCTACATTACGAACTTTACGAGTTTATAAATGGACCTTAAATCTCGGCAAATGGGACGGAAATGTGTAAACCCATTCTAGCCGCTAGGGCGGTATTATTATACAATTTTGCCATTTAAAATCGTTTTAAACGGATTTTAGACGATTAAAAAGGATATTTTAAATTAAACGAACCGTCAAAAGTATTATTTATTAATTATTTTAAACTTTATTATTAAACCTAATTTTTATTCTATGAAGAAGCTAAAATGTGTAGGCAACGGCCATAGCACGTTGAAAATACTAGTTCTCGTCCGATCACTGAAGTTAAGCAACGTTCGGACGTGGTTAGTACTTGGATGGGTGACCGCTTGGGAACACAACATGCTGTTGTCATTTTTTTGCAACCGATGTCGTTATAGGATATGTTTACACATCAGTGTCTCGAGTACTAGCAGAGTCGTTTTTTTTTATCATAATACTTAGTTTTGCATAATTATTATTATTATGTTTATACTTAAAACATCCTGTATTTCCCTAATTACCTATATATGGGACAATAACGAAATGTCTTCTAAATATAATTAAATATGTTATCAAAAGTATTATTATGTTTTTTCAACTCCATAAAAGAGATTTATATCTCCTCCGGCATATTAGGGTTAATAAAATATAGTACCTACCTAGGAGTTGGTGGCATTTGCAATGTTACGAAATTTATTGTTATTCATTGGGGGGATTGACATAAATGTTATTAAGTGTTTGGAATATCCACTTTCTGACTGGGGAAGGCGAAATATTTTGAAATAGTTTTCTTAGTTATTTCTCGATATTATTTGAGTTTTTGTATCAACGCAGTAAAATAATCGATAAGGGTCAAATCAGGTGTGCGAACTGGGCAATCAATTCTGCCCGTTCTCCCTATTTACCTTTGACCTTTGTGTATGGGCTTACTGGCACTAGATCTTTTTAAATGGAATTCATTATGGACATTTATCATAATAGGTAAGTATTTTTTTGCGATTTTAGTAATATTTTAATGATATACAGGGTATTTTATTTAAAAATATTATAGTTATTATTAATGTATGAAAGATGAGAAGCTTGACAACGTTGCGTATACCACCAACAGCCGGCACAGTATTAAAATTGAATTAAATTTTCGAATAATTACCTACATTAGATTGCCAGAAACTTTATTACTAGTGCCCCCGTCCATGACTTCGGGATCATTGCCATTGAAAACAGGTGAAAATTAGCCGTTTTTCTACCAAACAATATTTACGCAGTATTAAATGATTTTTCAATAAAAATGCGCATATTTCACTCGTTTCGCCCCCTCGATCGGTGTCATTTGTAGCACGTGTCGACTACCATAAAGTATTGGAGAAGTAAAAACGTCAAAAGGGCCCGACCAATGAAACCGAAATTGCTTCCTGAAATGGGTAATATATTTTTTCGTTCCCAAAAATATAGCAACGTGATGTCAGCTTATTTGGGATTAAATCGTCTCTATATTTTTCTATACGCCGTGTGAGGGTATGCTAAATACAATGCACGTTGCATATTAGTTTATCCATTTCAATTGATATGTGAGACTTCTCTTCTTGAAATTTTATTACTTAAAATGCAAGTCTTACATGGGAGCAGTCGGCAGGATTTGAACTGGAATAAATTAGTACTTTCGATAATTTTAGACAATGCATTTTTAATTTTTGAACAGTTTCGACAACAACTGTCAATGTCGTTATTTTCTATAAATAGCTGGTTGAGATATTAAGCGGTAAAATTTTGAGAGGCCCCTGGGCTTATAATGTATTAAGAATGTATGTCGCATTGTGTTCGAATTAAGTTTCCATTACCTCGTATCGACGTCAATATTAGCTTTCACTTTCCATGACAGGGCCGAATATTTTGAGATCCACTCAGGCATGGAAAGCCAGGCATTCCAGTTCGCGCTCCATCGAACGCCAAATGGAGCACGCGACGGCAACGTTTCGGCGATTCAGAATTAGTGCTGGCAAAAACCGTGAAAAGTTGAAACCGGTTATTCGGTTTTCTTAAAAACCGGTTTCGGATAAAACCGGGTATTCGAATAATAGTGAAAACCGGGTATCCGGATAACCGGTTAATCGGATAACCGGTTAATCGGATAACCGGTTAATACACAGTCATCATAGGCTAATCATACTTTATAATTTGTTCTTAAGCATATTTCCATTAGTTCAGTTTACCCTGCCGATTAGGGCACAATCATTAAATTCTAGTGAACCAAATTTATTCCAGTTTTTGGTCGTTATTGAAATAAACCCCAAGGTAATAATTAAATTAAAAATATTGTTTATTACAAATTACAACTGATATAAATTCTGAGCAGAAATAATATTACAATTTTTTAAAACTTAAATAAATATAAAGGTATTCTATTAAAGGTAGATATTATTTTTCAATCGCCCTCTAAAAGCATTTCCAAATATAATCACCGTCCAGTAGGTATGTGTTATGTTACGATTCCAAATACCCAGTTTTTACTTTACTTTCTATCTTTTTTACCATTACTTGAGAACCCGGTGGCCCAGTGCCATGTAACTAGATAACCGAATAATCGGTTAACCGAGAAACCGGTTAATCGGTTAAACGAGAAATCGGGTAATCGGTTAACCGAGTATCCGGTTAACCGGTTTCGGTTTTTTGAAAAACCGCGGATAATCCGAAACCGGTTAACCGACTATCCGAAAAACCGTCTTCGGTTGCCAGCACTATTCAGAATCGACAATCATTTGATCTTATTAGGGGCGATTATGTCTCGAAATCTTTGGCGTAGATTTTAGTCCGGGTGGAAATTGGCCATAAGAAAGAGGATAAATAAATTATATTTAGAGGGCCCGCAAATCTTCAGTCATTATTTCTTATAGAGCTACAGTGTGCTGTATTAGAAAAACTATGTGTTATGCATGTTTTATAATTTTATCCTTCAATGGTGAAGGCTGTTTTTAAATTCCCATTAAAATTATTTATCAACGCCACTGCCCCTTTTTGTATATTTTACTGATCCTGACATAACTGCATAATTATTTAAACATTATTTGCTTTCCGTTTATCCCATGTAAACAAGGGAAATAATTCAAATAATGATAATAATATAAACAATTCTTAGATAATAAAAAAACATGTACTTGACCATGCGACAGAGGTAAAAACTTCAAAAAGGGGAGATTAATATTATGAAAAAAAAGTATTTTTTTTTTTTGGATTCTATGTTCACAAAGAAATGCTTATTATAATATGTGCAATTATAATTGTGTATTAATTACTCAGGTAAACTTTGCTCTGATTGATCTTCATTTGTATCATAGAATGAAGCAATAGTTTTATGGTAACTGAAATATGAGATGAATCGAATTTTGCTGATTGTTTTTCTCTGCCGCCTGTATGAAGTCCACTCGAGCCGATTTTACTCGAATGAGCGTTACATAGCCGAACGTGACGGTTCAATCTCAATCACTACCCAGGAAAGTGTGCTCAACGCGCCTAAAGAAGTTTTCACTCCAGAAATTAAATTGTAATATTTCAAAAACGGTATTTTCGCCCAACATTCTAAGAATAGTTTTTGGTCGCAATTGTCGTTCTAAGAAGATCAGAAAGTTTTTAAATAAAGGAAGACAGGTCGAAGATGTTTAAAATTAATCGAAACAACATTATATCAAACATCAACAAGTATCATTAGTTGCATATTGGATTGAAGTACCTTATTTATTTAATAATAATCCCAATGAATAATAGGCAATGTCTTCGGAACGCCCATTTTAAGTTCCATTTAGGTATTAATGTTATCGCTTTTAAATAGTATGTTGTTATAAAATATTCATACTTTAAGACGTTTCTGAAATCAAGTGGCGCAACAGATTCAAGACTCAATTTCAGCTTAACTAGAATTTAGCAGACTTCGTAGAATCCTAAAAGCCGCCCACTTATTTTATTTTCACATCGAATCTCATGAAAAAGATCTAGATGCGGCAACACTGCTGGCTTTTCTATAGCGGACATGAGACGATTATTCGAAAGGAAATTCTTTGAAAGGATTATTTTTCGAATAGAAAATTCTATATTTGGCTTGGGTTAGTTTGAACGGTTTGTTTTGGTTCGGGTTGATAAAAATTAAGCATGCAGACGTACGCTTGAATTTTACCAGCCAAAATTAATGCATACTTAATAATTCATAAAAATACGGCATGTACTTAAGAGCACAGGACAGAAGTGAAGACTCCTATATAATCTAAATAAAAAAAAGTTTCATGAACGATCCCAGTACCTCTCGCACCGTCGATGGAAATACTGCGTCAAAAGTAAATATACGATACAGACCGGCAGAATAATTATTTATTGTGGTAGTTTATTATTATGTTTAATGTTTAAAATTTGGCAGTTAGGTGCATGATTATTGTTTCGGCCACCAACAACCCATTGGAATGATTCAACTCACTTGTAACATAGGAACTTTAATTTGGCTTTTCCTATTGTCAATGTAAAAAAAGGAAACGAAAATCTTGGTACACAAAGGGTTTGCGTGTTTCTGTAAAATACATGCGTTCTCTTCGTTATATAAGGAAATATTCAATGAACAGTTCTTATTTCTTAAATTTTTTTCAATAAGTGCCGCAGGGTCTACAGAACCACTATACTTATGGATTGTCAGGAAATCTTATTTTCAATATAGAATTCGACATTCTACAAACAAGTCGAAAGTATCCTGGAGAACTGTCAATTACTTAAGGGGTAAACATACTAATACAACTACTTCAAGTACCTTAAATGCTAATGACCTTAATTTATTTTATTGTAATATTGCCACCAAATTATGCAATAATATTTCACAAGGAGACGACCCCAGGAACTATTTGGGACATGTTGCTGTGGCTGAAACATCCTTTTTTTCTCTCACTACTGTAGACAAAGCTAAAAGCACATTTGCAAACATTCAAAATAAAAATGCATTAGGCTGCCATGGGTTTTCTTTGAGGATTTTTTCTGGCCTTGCCTCTTGGTACTATGTATGCTTTTGCTGAGGCCATGAATACCTCATTTTTGTCAGGAATTTTTCCAACCAGCTTTAAAAAGCTGTACTTGTATCCCTTTACAAGGGAGGGGACTAAAAACCATCAAACTTTCGGCCAATAGCACTGTTGCCTACTTTGGCTAAGGTAGTGGAGAGGCTGGTTAAGGTGAGGATGATTTCGTTTTTGAGTGGGCTTGGGTTGTTGAGTGCTCAGCAGTTTGGTTTCCGTGAGTCATTGGGTACGAGTGACGCCATTTTTTAACTTTTTAGAACTGTTGTTCAGCTAACTGAACGTCGGGTAGACTGCCGCAGGTCTTTTTTCTATGATTTGTCAAAAGCATTTGATTGCGTAGGTCACAGAATACTGTTGTGGAAGCTGGACATGTATAGGTTTAGGGGAGCAGCCTTGGAGTGGTTTCATTCTTATTTGTCAGGGCGTGCGCAAATGGTTAGGTTTAATAATACCAGCTCGGAAGAACTAAATATCAATGCCATAGTTCCGCAGGGCTCCGTACTGGGGCCACTGCTTTTCTTTATTTATGTTAACGATCTGCCCCAACTTTCCATAGTGGAAATATTCACGATCTTCGCAGATGACACCACCGCTTCGGATCTTGACAGATTGAATGAAAATGTACAATCAGATCTGTTAAAAATAAAAAATTGGTGTGACGCAAATTTATTATCTTTTAATATTGGGAAAACCAATATTTTAAACTTCAAATGTGTCATGGGCAATGCTTATCTAGAAAATGAACCTATTGCTGCGCGCAGTTTTAACAAATTACTGGGCTTATCAATTGACAGCTCGCTTAAATTTGAGAACCACATCTCTAATGTGCGCAATAGACTCTCATCGTTATGCCTTGAGGATTATATCAAATAACTTAGATTTCTCCACTGCCAGGGCTGCATACTTTGTTTTAATTGAGTCCCACCTTCAATATGGCATTTGCTTTTGGGGCTCTTATCGATTACATTTCAATTCAGTGTTTTTGTTGCAAAGACGAGCAATTCGATATTTATCTGGGGCCAAGGTTCGTGATTCCTGCCGCCCCTTTTTTTGAGACATGCAATCATGACATTGTGTTGTCTGTTTATTTTGGAAACAGTCTGTCTAATCTTTAAGATATATAGAGGCGAGTTGTCTTTGAATTGTCCTTACAATACCCGCGGGATTTATACTCTAAGATTGCTTATCCTGCATTTAACAAATTAAAAGTTCCATTAAGTATATACGGAGGTAAACACTTTTTAATCAGCTTCCTATAAGGCTAAGAAGGCTGCAATGTGATAAAAAGTTCAGGAGGCAAACAAAGAAGTTTTTGGCTGATAAGGCGTATTATAGTGTCATTTTCATTTTATAATGACTCTTTACGTTAAATGTAGTTTTGTCTTGCTTGTCTTTATCTGTTCTGTTTGCACTTTCGCTCTTTTTTTCTCTTTTTTGTTGCTTTGTGAACTCGATTTGCACTCCTAATCTAGTTTTAGCCTAATTTTAATAGACTTTTATGAACATTATAATCTTTGTGACTTAAAATTCTATTTTTCTAATGGCTTTGTCAACAAATATATATTGTTATTATGCCATTAAAGCTACCTTTTCACTTTAACTTGACTTGATTATTTGAATTATATGTTACAGAAACTGACAAGATGTAAAGGGTAATCCAAATAAGACTTTAAACGCCGTATAATATATCTTGTTAGTGACTCTTTCTTTCTCTTGCATGGTTGAAGTCTACTCGAGCAGACTTTGCCCAAATAAGCGTTACATAGCCGAGCCTGACGCCTTAGTCTCGTTCACTACCTAGGAAAAAGTGTGCTAAACATGCCAAAAATGTTTCCACTTCAATAATAACCTCGCTTGTTTTTCCCTAACCCAAGTTAACCAAACCTTATCCTAGACTAACAAACACTGACCTAAACTAACAAACACTACCTAACCTAAACTGATCAACAATTTATAATTTACTGAAATAGCAAAACAGCGCTTGATTTTCTCAATTTTCTCAATTTACAATAACTAAAATTAACCCAGCCAGCAAAAAATTAGTAATGCATAAAAGTAGTAAGCTCATTCATGCGCGCATAATTTGTATCAATGCAAACTAAGGCATACTACCCCAAACCAAAGACAATCCACAGTTGTCTTTGCCCAAACTAACAAACACCAGACTGACCAAAAATAACAAAAAAATAATAATTCATATAAATAGCAAACGCGCCCGATTTTCACTAGCGCACATTAACCAAAACCATCCTCAAAGTAACCCAAACTAATGCAAGATGATAAAATATTTGAGTAAAATAACAAAATATCGACCAAGGGAAAACTATTTTTTGAGCAAAATTATTTCATCAATAAAATGTATCGGAAACTTTTCGTTTGAAAAAATATTGCGTTCGAATAATTTATCACCTAAACAATTTGGATTCGAACATATTTGCAATAGAAAAGTAATTTTGGCTAATTTAAATTAATTATAGTTAGTCTTGAATATCAAAAATGAGGCTCGCACACGTACGTTATATTTTTACCAGCCAAAATTAACTACAACTAACCCAAATTAATAATAAATCAAAATAGCATCAAGTTGCGCTTAGACTCCTCATTATTACCAACCCAAACTAATCAAAAATGAATAATTCATATACACTCAGTTCCAAAAAAGTCACGCACGTAATTTTGGTTGCAATTTTGAAGCTTTGTCATTTCTGGACAAAAGGACGTATTTTTTATTTGTTGGTTGGTAGGTAATTCCTATGTCGTTCAAAAAAAATTAAATAGGTGGAAATTTTCTCAAAGCCTGCTGCATGGAAGTGGAAACATTCGAACCATGTTTTTTTACCTTTGCACTCACCCTGGGATTTCACAGGGTATGATATGAAAGACGCTTTTTTTACGGGCATTTTGTTTCTTTATTCATTGATTTATCTGTAAAATTGTCCGAATTACAGCTTTTTTGCTGAAACTTTGCATATTATCAAATTTATAAATTGTTAATTAGTTTTCTAGTGAAATAAGCTGATAACTGCTTAATGCTGTATATTGCTTCCTCTAGCAACTAAGAGCCTCTTATCCACGTGGCATACTGGAAATTAGGTTTCTTAGCGTTTCCATTGGTGTACGATCCTATTCTTCCAATAACGCATCTGTCATTTCTGCGAGAGTTTGCGGAGGCATCTCACGAGAACGTACCATTTTTTCTAATTAATCGCACAAAAAATGTTCTATAGGGTTAGTCAGAGCTCGCAGGCCACTGTAATGTGATGATACCCGTAGCTTCTAAGAAGTGAAGAAGAAACGGTGTGTGGTCGGACATTATCGAGCGCATTATCCTGCATAAATATAAAATTATTGCCCACTAACTCTATATAAGATAAGACATACTCCTGTAAAATGTCAATGTAGATTTGGGCTGTCATCGACTACCTCATCGGAAAAACATGAAGAGGTGTCTTTCCATATTGAAATCCCTTCTCCACACCAACCGACGCTGCATAAAAACTTTCGCATTCTGTTATTAAATTCTGATTAAACCTTTCGCCAGTCCTTCTTCACGCCCTTTTTCTTCCATCTACTATTTTAAAGCAAAACCGTGACTCTTCCGTGAACAAGACCATCTACCACTCAGCAGTATTGCATTATCCATAATTTTCGACAAAATTTCTTCTAGGGCAAAAATTTGGCACCACTTGCAAGTCTTGTAGCCTATAAATTAACTTCTTTTAGACGTCTACAAACCATCTGCTCACTTACTGCAACACCACGAATTTGGCGAAGATCTTGCTGAACATTTACAGCAGTATTTGATCGATTCCCTAAAATCCGCAAACTCAAGAAGCGATCAAGCTGTAATTCAGTCAATTTTAGAGATAAATCAATGAATAGAAAAACAAAATGCTCGTAAAAGAAGCGTCTTTCATATAGAGTGTAAGTACTTTCTATACCATTACTTGATTAATAAACAGGGTGAGTCAAAAATTAAAAATAAACATGGTTGGAGTTTTTCCACTACTGTCCAGGAGGATTTTGAGAATATTTCTACCTCATTAATTTTTATTGAAAGACAAAGGAATTACCTACCAATAAATAATAAAAAAACTAAAATCAGTCCGTTCGTTCAGTAATGATAAAGCTTCAAAGTTGCAACCAAAATTAGGTGATACGTCACTTTTTTTGGAACTGAGTTTATATAGAAATAATGCACGCTCATGTGCTCTATTACCCGCAATACACAAAGCTCACCTAAGATATTTGTATAATATCATATCACATCACATCACAGAGTAATCATTAATATAATAAATATTATGTTCTTGATACATACATGCGTATTAAAAAACAAAACATTGTCCTAGTGGCAGCGGGGTTCCCAAACAAACCCCAGGTTTAAAAGTTTATAGCGTGGAAATGGTTATTGGTTCATGATAATGAAAGAGGGTTTGCGTTGGACAGTTGAAAATCTTCCAAAGTTTTTTCCGTACTTTTGAAATATCTCATATTATAGAGGGAAATGTAAGAAATAAAACCGGTGATTTTCAAGGATTTGACTAATTCCAATAGAACACCCCATATATATATTTTAAGAAAACGATCAGGAAGCTCAGTCCTTCCTTTTTTCAAAGGTACATTCTCACGTGCCTATCTTCTTTAAAATAATTTTAAAATAATTACAACTTCAATTCTTTAAAATGTCTTCCAGTAATTTATTGAAGACATTTACAAAAATTGGCGGCAAATGTTGTCGATGGCATCTCTTACATTATTTTTGAGTTCAACTAAGTTTTGAGGTGGTGGATGATAACTATAATAATTGTTTTTCGTGTAACCTCATAAATATGTATCGAGTACCGTCAGGTCAGGCGACCTAGAAGCTCAGCTTATTGATTCTTCTCTGATTTACCTTATTTTGGAAAAATGAGCGGGGACAGCGTGTATCTGATATTGTCTGTGGTATTAATTTCGATGTGAGCGATATAGCTTGCAATCTTGCACTGCTCGGAGAAATGTGGATAAAAATTAATCAGCTTTGCACCTGGAGGCACATGATGATTCAGTTTGGACCAGACCAGTTTAACAGATAATATTAAAGAAACATTAAAACCATTAGGAGGATAAGCTCTATTGTTTAAACATAACGTAGATCTAGGGCGTCTAGAGATGATTTATTGAAAATCTTCAGCGTTATTCAATGCTGTAACTTTAAAGAACATATAGTATGTATCAAGAGGAACGCGGGAACCCTTTTTTCGTTAACACACTTTCAAGATTCTGAAATTTATAAACTTCGGTTTAGTCTTTTCTCCTAACTTGGGTTCTGAAAAACACCAGACAATCCGACCATGACTTAGAAGTTTTATATTTTTCGTGAGCTATTTTATGATGATTATCGCAAACTCTACATTTTCTTTCAGGAAATAATTAGAGGCTATGCCGGTATCTTTGCCAGTTTAAAAACAAATCATATTTTCATAAGGGACAAACCATAAAGCTGCTTATGTCAAATATTTAACTCTTATAGGGAAATCCTAGATTAATTCTCACTTCTTTATAAGTGTATAATAATAAAAGCACTGATTTTGGATGGCCAAAAGTTGGATGTGGATAAAATTAATCCGCACTACACCAGGAAGCACATAGTGATTCCGTTTGGACCAGTGTAATGAATCGGAGTTAGTATATTAGTACCCGATTCTGATTAAATTGTTTCAACAAATTATTTTATAATTATTTTAAATTGATTTAAAAATAACTCCAGTTTGTATCAGATCGCCAAGAGAGAAATTCAAATAAAATAATAATGTTATTAAAAAAATAATAAATTGAAATTCAAGTTTCAAGAAATAATGCCCGAACCGCGTCTAAAGTTAAATTATTTTGCCTAAGAAAAATGTACAACAATAGCACCTATCATATGCCTTTTTAAAATAAAATAACTTACTATACACGGCATTTTGTTTAACTTCACCAGAACCGGAATAAGACTGGAAGTGCAGCCGACTTCTAATTACTTTTTTCGACTGCATTATAACGTGGAACTGAATGAACTAACCAGAAAGAATATCACCCACTAGTTGAACGTATCACAAACATGCCCCCCCAACACTTTGCTCTAAAAAGAAAACCTTGGCCCGGGGCGTTTCGATTAAGAATCTTTAGCGAGCAAAGACCTGAAATCGGAATGCAAAAATCATGTTAACTGAATAACCAATTTTAATTATCCTAATTTGGAACACGCCACGGTACTAGGAATTTACAAAACATGTTAAAACGCTAATTGCCACATTAAAATTTTCGGCGAATTAGAAATTTTAAGTGTTTTTAGTAAAAACATTTTAATAGCTGAACACCTGCAGAATCCAGACTTTTTTAGGAGAAAAACAAAATAACAACTTGACAGATGGTATAAAAAGCTTAAACTCTTTTGGAGAAAAACAGTCAGTAATTAGTCTTCACGCGACTTAGAACGTTACTCTGCCCAAAACATATGGGAACTTTAGTAAAAATTTATCTTTCAAGAATGTTACTCTGTCCAAATGGTTTAACACTATTGACCAACTCATGAAAAGTGTCTGTGAGTACCAGAGGCCCGTGGAAAGTAAATAAGTAGGTAAGAAAAATAATTTCGTCGGGCTCGGAAAAGTACTACATGAAACACTGTTAAAAATTCGTCACTCGTCGTGAGAGAAAGTGTACAAAAAACTAGGAAGGCTTGCATTGCAGGTTACGGATTAGCATTAAGGTCTAGAAAGTAAGTTTAGTTGTAATTCATAATGATTGGGATTTATAAAAACATAATGGATGTGAATCCTTGATCTGTATCAGAAGCTCTCATTAAAACTCAGTGATAGTGCCAAATTGTATTTCATTTCTTAGGTCATGTAGAATTTTTTTTACCATTTTACAGGATGGCATTTAAGCTTGGGGGAGAGTCAGCTAAAAAGTAAATAACAGCGGGATAAGTGATAATAAGGCTAATTAGTTTCTTTTTATTATGTCATATTTTCTTTGTCTGGTGACTTTTTAAATAACTAGGTCATAACAGAAATTACCTGAGCATATTTGAGTCAACCACTGATTTAGTATAAAAATGCCCCCTTTAAATTGTGTGCTCCCTCAAATTCGAAATCTTAATTAGTATTTTAAAACGGAAAATGGCTTGGCCTACGCTCATTTCATTATAACTAGGGTTACATTTGAGTACAGAAAAGTGGAAGGAAGTTACTGATCACTAGGTGGGGAATAGACGTTGTTGCCCATAGCGTCTAGGTAAATTATTTTCATCAAAATAGGGTGTCAACACATTGGTACTGCGAACCTTGTGTTAGAAAATGAACAGGAATTGAAGAAATGGCCGAAAACACGTAAGTACATAAAAGGGTGTAATCGGCGTTCATTACATTACACCAAACCAGTTTCAAAAATAATCCTAAAATAGCATTAAAACATCAGGAGGATTAAATTTATTGTTTAAACATAACGTAAATCTAGGTACTTAATCCCATTGGATCCTATATATGATTTATTGAAATTTTCTCATTTATCCAATATTGTAACTTTAAAGAACATATAGTGTGTATAAAGAGGAATGCGAGAAACCTTGTTTGCGTTAACATACTTTTAAGTTTCTCCTATAAACTTCGGTTTAGTCTTCCCTCTTAATAGGTACTTAGGTTCTGAAAAACGTCAGAAAATCCGACCATGATTTAGAAATTTAATATTTTTTGTGAGCTATCTTTTGTTGATTATGGCAAACTCTGCAATTTTTTTTGGGAAATAATTAGAGGCTATGCCGGTGTCTTTGCCACTTAAAACAAATTATATTTTCATAAGGGAAATATCAGAAAGCTGTTTATCTCTGTCCAATATCCCATATTTACCTCCTATAGGAAAATCCTAGATTTATTCCTTTGTTTATAAGTGTATAATAATAGAAGTATTGATTTTGGTGACTATATAAAAGCTGCTACAATTTGAAATCAAAATTCAGGTCCGTGTTTAAAAAAAGTAAGTTGCCGGTGAAAACCCAAAGTCAAACCGTCGCGTCGCGTCGACAATAAGATTTTATAGTAGTATTTTTCTTTAGCGAAAATATAATATCTATATAAATAAGTGGACATAAATAATTAGTGCACCTAGGAAATTCCAAATCAAAATAAAAAAGTCGATATTTTAATTGCGACACAAGATATCAAGATGCAGTTTTCGGTGCTTGTTTGCTTGGTCGGCAATGGGTATGGTGCTGTCACTTGCACGAATGCATATCATGTTTTATCAATAATTCATATTATCTGAATGAGAATATGAAATTATATTTTTGTTTTTTTGCAAGTTGGTGAACTCCGAATCATTATAAGATTTTTTTCTGCACTAAAGTGGTCTTTGATAAAGTGCAAATAAACGATTTCTGGCATCTTGATATCCTGTGTCGTAACTAAAGTATCGATCTTGAAATTTTCACTAAAATCTGTCCAACAGGTTATTTTGAAGCACGAACATATTAAATCAATAAATGTTTCAGATATTCTCCCAAATATTCAGATTTAGAAAAAATATTATTTTTTATCATATATTATTTGGTATTAAATTTCATGTTTTTACCATTATTATTTAACCGACTTTGTATCTCTAATAGTTTTAGAACTCTTGATGATGTATATAAATGGTCGAGTCTGATCTCCTCAGACAGGCAGAATTTTAAGTAAAGTTCAGTTTGAATTGAAAAATAAAACGCTGTTTTTACCTGTCCTGCCATTACACTCCGGTCCACTCATAGTGCCTCCGTGATCCGGCAACATTGCCGGATTCAAATTCATGTGATGAGGATAGAACTCCAACATAGTGACAACAACTTCGGACAACCTTTTCAACGACCGATCAATAGCAAAATAATTAAAATCGCACTAAAAAAATATTAATTTGCGTTAGTACGCGCGATAGTTAAACCCATCACTAAATAATTATTATTGGTTTCTATTAATGTAATCGCTTTTTTGGTCCACAGATAGGCAAAGTGTCAAATGTCGAACTAAATCACTTCGATGTCCTAAAAAACTCACGCAACACAGCGTCCCAAAAAAAAATCGTGGTGGAGACTCAGCCTCGACCGATATCAACCCAACTGTCGCAGAAACCGACACGGATTGTCAATGCCAAAAAGGGGGTTATTGGGGCCCACCCAACCAGAGGGGTTTGCCCCACCCTCGGCGATTGTTTTCCGGGATAGGCGGAGTCCCGATAGAGCCCCCTTGCTTCTGCGCCATAAGATAAAATGAGACGGGGATAAAACCTTAAATAAGAGATTCCCTGTGCACTTCTATGCGATAAATGGTTATATGCTATGCCAGGGTACTTAAACTCAGTATGTGTTTTCCGGATTATGAGTTTGATATAATAGTTTTCGATGTATTTATGGGAAATAAAATAGGTGGAAGGTTCATAAAAATGAGCTGTTTAACGCGCTTCGCGCCGTAAGGTGTTGCGGGCCGATATTAAAATTACACTGTTCGTCAATTGAAACAACTAACTAGGCATAGGGCTATAAACAAAGTAGGAGAAACATAAGAAAATTGTAAGCAAAAATTAACTATTTATCGCCATAAATTTGTTTCCTTCCAATGACGCAATTTCAGTGGAGTGAAACTATTATTGTAGATAATATAAATTTTCTTTATTTGTTTATTTATTTATTAGAGTTTTTGGGATACAAACAGACAT
The DNA here is from genome assembly GCA_016904865.1 of Pissodes strobi. Taxonomy (NCBI): domain Eukaryota; kingdom Metazoa; phylum Arthropoda; class Insecta; order Coleoptera; family Curculionidae; genus Pissodes; species Pissodes strobi. Next base: position 122,837 of record MU184912.1, read on the forward strand.
TAAGAGATTACAAAAAAAAAGATTCAAAGAGTGCTAGTGCAATATCTAGCTAACTGTCTTAAATTAATGATCAAATTATTAAACAATTTTATCACAAACAATGCACCACATTGAGGTCTATTCCAAGAACTTAAGCTTAATATTTCTCTTAAAAGTTAGCAACTCTACTGCAAATATGTCTAAACTGCTAATACATGTTAACAGTCCTCAACATCTTGACTAAAGGTGCGTTCTGATAATAGTTAGTTCTACAGTAAGGAGTACAAAGCAGGTCATGGTTTCTAAGTGTTCTATAGCAGGTACATTAGATTTAATCTTGGAAAGAATACCAGGAGAGAGTATTGACAATTTTAAATATTGTTAAAATATCAGACATGGCTCGTCTCTTTTCAAGTTCAAGTATTTTATAATGTAATCGAACCATTGAGTAGTTTTGGTCCACAATACGAAAATTAATTTTATAGCATAAGAATCGCAAAAATTTATTTTGAATTTTTTCCAGCCTATCGATTGAATTTTTATATCTAGGGTTCTATATAATTGAAGCAAATTGCATTTTACTAAACACATAGGCGTAGTAAAGAACTATAATTGTTTTATGGTTATGGAAGTCAGCACATTGTATTTTGATGATTCCAAGGGCTCTATTGCAATCATCCACCAATTTATTAATGTCCAGATTGAAAGTCATTTTAGAATCAAACAGCACCCCCAGATCTTTGATGTAAGAAACCCTCTTTAACCAAGGACCTCCCAATTTGCAGGCGTAGGGGAAAGGAGTCGAATATCGATCAGCGTCTAATATCGATCATCTTAATTTTACCCAACCCTACATACCTATCAAATGAAACAATAAGTGCTGCCATCTCTTAAGGTACATGCAAATTACCAACAGCAACAACGGGCAGTTTCATTGCAACGCCGAGTGTGTACGGCCACAAACAGTTTTTGGACAATTTTTTTGTTATTTTTCCGGTTCATTAGATAAGGTATGTGCTAGTTGATGTTTGAAAATCCTAAGCTACTTTAGTACTATTTGTTGCATGGTACCCCAAGGTATTCTGTACACTGCTTACGAAAATTTTAGTTCTTTGAGTTTAGGAGATGTTTATGTCGAAGCAATGGCGTCCACTCGCGGGTAATATCGGCCCGCATGATCGATATTACCCGCCTGTGATGGATTTTACCCTCATTGTTCTTCATTCTTTGCAGATGCCCCAAAAAAAATATTCTCGTAAGACAAATCGCTCTGCATGGACAGAGGAAGACATGAAGCGGGCTGTCAAGGCGGTTAATCAACAGACACACTCCATCAGAAAGTCAGCTAAATTGAATGGCGTACCATATGCTACGTTGTGCGACAGATTAAAAAATAGATATCCTAGCAAGAAATTGAAATTATAATTTCAGCTAACTCAAATTATAATTTCAATTTCTTGCTAGGATAAATGGACCCGTAGACGCAATCTACCGCTGCTCAAAATCAGGATGGATCACGGAAGTTCTATTCCTGGAATGGTTGAAGCATTTCGCTCAATATGTGAATGCTTCAACCGAAGATCCCGTGTTAGTGGTTTTGGAAACCACGCCACACACTCCTCCTTGCAGTTCTATAAGTTCTGCCGTGAAAATGGAATCATTCTTGTTTCGCTACCCCCACACACCTCTCACCTCCAGCCTCTGGACGTCACGTTTTTCAGTTCATTGAATACAGCATATAGCAAAGAATGTGATCTTTATAAGAAGTCCCATCATTATAACAAAATTGAGGTGATTGACATTGCAGAGCTCTTTGCTAAAGCGTACAATCGCATCATTCCAAAGAAAAATGTTTGAATGGATTTAAAAATTCGGGGATCTTTCCGTTAAACAGAAACGTATTTGGAGAAGAAGAGTTTACGGAAATACCAGAAGAACCAAATTCCGGCAAAAGCCAACGAACTGGGCGAGCTTCCTGAAGAAACAATTTATTTAGATCCGAAGCCCGGAACAAGTAGAGATCCAGACCCATCGTATCCATCAAGCAGATATGATGAAATGGATATGCGACAAGCTACACCGCCACTGGAAGCTTGTAACAAGAAGCCACTTGCGCGATCGAAGAGAAAGAGACGTCAACGAAGGACATCTTCCAGTGATTCTTTATCGTCAGCAATAACAGAAGTCTTTGACGATAATGCAACCGATGGTGAAGACAAGACCGTTCAATTAAAAAGCACATCTTTTGAAGACTTTCATCCGACACCCCGATTAACAGAAAAACCACGCCCAAAGAGAAAGAAACAATCATCTCAAATACTAACGTCCACTCCTCTGCAGGTATCTTTGGAGGAAAAGGAAGTAAAGAAGGAGAAGAAGAAAGTTGAAGAAGCTTCAAGAAATTTATTTCAAAAAGAAAAATCGGTACGAAGAGCAGGAGCTAAAAAACAAATCAAGCAGTTCAAACCTAAACAACATGATGGGGAGCATAATCAGTTATGTCCAATATGCGTGGAAACTGGTACAGCAGATGAACTGAGGTGGTGTAGATCATGTGGCAATTGGCTTCATGCTGCCTGTTCTGCAGTATCTCGGCCAGAAGACCTGGATTCGTGTAAAGCATGCCAATAGATGTTGATCGATATTACCCTCATATATGATCGATATTAGCCGACTATAGGATGGATAATATCGATCAGTAATACCTTCGTTTTTTATATTTTAATTTTTTTTCTGATTAAGATACAGAGGATTTGGTTGTGTTATTATGTTCTTGGGATAATAAAGTTTATGATCAATACATAAAATAACAGAGTTTTGTGAAAGTGTTGTTTTAGTCGTACATTATATCTTAAGTGATCGATATTCGCCCCCTTTCCCCTAATTTATTACTGTAGATCCGCGCGACAATGACAAAATACTAATAGAGCATTTATCAAAGTTCAAAAATAGTTGGCTTTCAAAGCAGAACTCTGTTAACTTGTTTATACCAATCTGAAGGGTTTTATAATCCAAAACCGAACCAATTTTAAGGAATATTTTTAGGCCATCAGCATAGCATAAGAACAGGCAGTGATAAATTACGAACAAAGGGGGACTAAGATGGAAACTCTGGAGGACCCCCGAGGATGGTGAATATCTTTCAGAACTGAACCCTAAGAGGACTACAAACAATGATCTATTAAGTAGGTAGGATTCGAACCATCCAAGAAAGTCCCCACAGATTCCCATCCCAGCCAGCCTTTCAGTCAAGATGTCGTGGCAAATTGTGACGAACATTTTGCTAAAATCTGTGTAAACAACATCTACCTGATGGAAAGCGTCGAATGATTCATATATAAATTATGAGAGTTCTATCAAGTTGAACTTTAGGTTCCTTTTTTGAAGAAAACCATATTGTTGTGGCATGATGTCACCAACCACGAAGTTAAAACATATGGATACACCAGTTTCTTAAAAAGCTTTGGAAAAAACTTTTCTAACAAGTAATAATCTCAAGCTTATAACTTCGCCCCCCTTTTCAATGGGGCGACTGAAAATTGAAAATGCTGTGAAAATGCGTTGGGTAGCAAGAACAGTGTGGACGGAAATAAAATTTTATGCAATTTTCTATTCGATTTTAGAAATACACCCTAGGTACCACTGGTGTTTCACCGGCAAGTTTGTAATTTAATAGGAAAATGCGAACTCATTTTGATAATTTGCTTCCTAGTGAAAAAAAGGATTATTCAGATAGCCACGTAAAAAACATGTTCTAGCAAAACAAAAACAACAACAAAAATATCATAATGGAAAACTAAGCAGAATTTGAAATAAATTAACGTATATATGTTAGGGATTGCCGTATTGTACTACAATTACCATCTTTGATTTAAGGTATCATTAAACGGAAAATTGGCAAACCCATTTATTTAGTCAAAATCTCCTCTTTTAATTTCGTCTCATGGAAGCGACATTTGTATCAAATTAAATAATACTATTGAAGGGAGTCACAGATTGACCCGAGTCATAGATTTACCCGATATTAATGTTGGTAATGAGTATAGTGACAGCCTAGTTTCCTGAACGCCCTAAGAGACAAATTAAACTAGTGGATCGATTAGTAAGTATAGGTACCTATACTTGATCATTACTGAATTTATTATTATTTTTTTTGCTATGGTTTACTTACATATGTACATATTTCTTTATGACGGAGGAGAATGTAGTATATTCAGTTTAAGGATAATTTAATAGTAATAAGATAGATAGGGGCATACCATGAGAATGGCAAGTCGGCGAGGGGCACGCTTCGACCTAGTGTAGGCAGTCGATAAATTACAATAAACCAAATCATAGACTTAGAAGTTGGTATTTAAGTTATTCGGGACAGCGTATTCAAATTAGATACAGGATATTACAATCCTGAATGAATTTTTTTAGTTGTTCCTCTTGCGCGCTGCGCCAAACAGTCAACTGGTGCTAAGATTTTACATATCTCCAGTTACACGCTCTTTTAAAGGTTTAAAAAAAGGTAAGTATGCTATTTCCGAAATTCCAAATACATGATTTCTTTGTAGCCCTCCTGGAGTAAGCCTTCAGGCAAGCACAAATTCCAATGACAATAATTACACTAATAATTCTTTAAACGCCATGTTTTCTAAGGATGACTAGTTCACTTTCGGACTTTGAATATTAAGAAACATCTCATTTTAGTTCGACAATGACTAATATCAACTGTCCTAAACATAGAACCGCTGGCTTGACTGCTGGACACACAATTCATTTGTAGCCGCCCTAGAATAAGCCTTCAATCGAGCGCAGCCTTTAATCCAGCAGGGTATAGATTTCCAAATGGAATTAATATGACTCAAAATTAGACTGAAACTGTTAGTAACCCTATTTATTTATAGCAGGTACAGATTACTAATAGCGATATCAGCCAAACAAACTTTAATTCTGTGCAGTCACAAAGCTTGCAAGTGACGCAAAGTTTGGCTGGAAGCCAAGACAATTTGCTGCAACATGGATCGCCTTCTGATCAAGCTGATGAAGGCTAAATACTTGCAGACGACTATTCAAGACAAAACCCTAATTTTTAGTTTTGTAGCATTGTTGTATGTGTTTCACTTGTATTTAATTTTGTTTTTAATTAGACTGATAGAATTCTCACTTCTAAGCTTTTACAAGCTTAAGGGTCCTAGGATTCGAGTTCTTGTGCTGGTTCTTCATAGCATAACTACATAGATCATCCTGTGTATGTGTGTGGTCTTGTCCTGGTTTCTCTGTACAGTTGTCCGTTTATCTTGAAGTATTCCCATCTGTAGTTCATGATCGTCCGTAGGAGTCTTCTTTCTATGTTGGTCTTCGCTGCGGAGCTCCAAACCGGCGCGGCGTACATGGCAATTGGTCTAACGTATGTGTTGTACAGTCTAATCTTGGTGTCCTTGTCCAATCTTGATTCCATTATGATGTAGGAATATATGGCACTTGCTGCTACTCCTGCTCTGGTCCTGGTGCTCTGGAGGTGGTCCTCTAGCGTGACGCCCACACCGAAAGAACAGTTTGTTTACTATAAACTAGAACACTTAACTATTAACAAATTTCTAGTTTAAATATGGCTTATTAAATATTTGTTCAAAGTTAGTGCAAAATTTGTTTCCACGGTTGGAAACAAATATTGCTTTTTTAACAGCAAATACTAGTACTAGTTATTAAGCGTTTGTTTCTTTAAAACCTAGATGTATTTTTAGTAAATGCAGGCTGTTTGGCAGTTATAATAATTTTATTAAATATAATTATTCTCTTTTTAATAAATAACAGATA
>MU184913.1:0-37419 GCA_016904865.1 Pissodes strobi
CACATAGGGCAGCTAGAGCGTCACTCGGCCGAGCCGAGTCTACGCGGTCCCCTACTGGATCACCCCGAGCCGCACGTGACACACAGTACGCCACGGGCGACGCACGTGCGCGCTGACGTCACTACATTTACGTCTAATGGGCCCGTGTCTGCGCAAAACTGTCGATGCATGGTGAACTGACTCTAATCCTCACTTTATGATTAAAACTCGCGATCAATATTATTTTAAAACTAACGTTTGTTGCGGCATTTACAAATATAAAATAATTGGGCCTTTTTTTCAACAATCGATGCCTTCTCAACGATATTTATCTTTTTACAAAATCAGTTGCATGATTTTCTTCATGACCTTTCAATACATGAACGGCAATAGGTATGGTACCAGCATGACGGCGCAACATGTCATAGTACTATAAAATTAAGGCAATACCTTGAAATTATCTTTAATGGAAGGTTAATTCATAGATATTCCGAGATTTTATGGTCAGCTAGGTCGCCAGAACCCCATTAGATTTTTCCCTATGGGATTACTTAAAAGAAAAGGTATATCAACACAGGCCATTCACAAACGTCGAACATTTGGAAAGAACTATTATAGAAACAATTCAGGGTAAGACTCCGAAAAATTTATTGAGAGAATTTTCTTCTAGAACGGAAACCTGCATTTTAAGAGAAGGCGGATACGTTGAAGCAATAGCGAATTGATAAAAACTATTACATGCTTATTACGCAATTAACATTATTAGCACTTTATTCCACTTGATAATTATTGTAAAATAAATAATTTGGTTATGTATCAATTATTTCTTATTATGCATGCATCATAATCAATGATTAACGGATGTTTAAGGTGCGCCTACTTTTTTAAAGGTTGCTATAGAAATACTTGATCTACATTTTGTACCTAGATATTTACCTGCCTTTTAAATTACTATATGTCAAAATAAAGAAACACATTTAAAAACAACATTGATTTATTCTAAATAGTAACTACGTAACGCAAAAAAGTAAAACATTTTTCTACGATCGTGCAAAAAGTTACCACTTTTTGCACTATTTACTGTATTAAAAGTACTTTGATATTCTATTGTTTACGAGTTTAATCAAAAGATACCATTTTTTCTTGTAATTTGAGTATACATACGAGTACATACATATAGGTACTTATCCTTCGCATCTCCGCCGTCCTTCATTACACTTTGTAGTATTCAATTTTATCCCAACCGGTACAAGTTTTAAAGAAGTTATCAAAAAACATGATGATTCAGCCGTCCCAGGCCCGGTCGCTCGTCGCCCTGTTGCGTCATTACAATTTTGTACCGTTCGGTGACAAGTAGTAAAGATCCGTAAATCGGATCTTCCTTTTGGTTTTAAGAAGAAAAATGCCTAAAAATCTTATTTCAAGACAGTGAAAGTGTTAGTGTTTGCGTCGCAAAGAAGGCGAAAAAAGGGGGCAATATTCATCGTAAGAACCAAATCAGGGGGTGAGTCCATATAAGATTATATGCCAAAATTTCAAAAATACATAAATACCGGGTTATCTTAGATATATAAAACAGAAACTATCTCACGTATAAAAGCAAACTAAATGTGTATGATACTAAACTGTAGTATTATGACTACTATGACACTTGTAACCCTTAATATTTACTTAATAAAATTAAAATGAAAAGACTCTCAAACTTCCAAAACTAACTATATTAGAATAAAATATAGTGCAAATTGGTTACAGTCAAAAATGCGAATGAATCAGTAAAAAAAATATATACATATTTTCCCGCTATCTTAACAGAATTAATTGTGCTGGATTTTAATTATACTAGCAAACTGATATTTATATACGAGGGCATGACAAAACATTGTTACATTTATTAATGTTTTACATAGAGTAAAACCTTTATACCATATAAAGAATATAAAAAATAGAAACTTAATAATAATGATAATAATACGAAGGCATTATAATGCCTTCGTATTATCACGTTTTCGATATTTGTTCCCCGTATGGGACACATGTGGGACTATAAACCACAATTCGATGCAAATATTGCAAAACAAAATACTAAAAGTTTTATTTAATTATGATCCACTGACTCATACTGTAGATCTATATGAGAATTTAAGAGTATGAACAAAATAAACCGGAACGCATTATCTGTAAACAATTCGTGTTGATATGAGCCAGCCGGCGAGGAAAAAATTGGAGTAAACATTGCTTGCAGGAAATGTTAATAAATAAGAATAATACCTATTTACAAGTTCGCATTTGCAGATGCGAATAACTTTAACGAAAATTGGCCTTCACATTTGCAGATGTGAAGGGCCTCAACAGCCTCCACCCCAGTAGTTATATTATGTTAGAGGCACACTATATCCCCACATTTGCCGATGTAAAGGATACATGTACCGACAAAAATAAAATGATATAGTGATATGTATTTGCAGATACATAAACAAATAACCACCATACCATTGCAACCCTCTTAGTCCTCTTACATAAGAAGACAACATGCAAGTGCTGTCTATGGTTCATCATATCCCATTCTCCTTACGTTACAGAAATTACAGTATTTGCAGATACTATAAATATGCAAAAACATCGCTGCATTTGCAGATGCAGTCGATAGCATAACGAGGGTTAAGCAGCACGCAAAAGGGTGAAGAGTTCGTTGTATTAGCAGATACAATCGATCGTACCCTCCACTCTCTGCTATCGCAGTTGCAGGTATATTCATGAGGCTATTTTTCTGTTCAAAAACAGAAATTACATAATTTGCAGATGTTGTAAATATGGCTAATAGATAGTTGCATTTGCAGGTGCAATCGATACCATAAGTAGCAAAACCAAGGAAATTCTTTTGCATTTGCAGATCCTCTCATGCTAGCTGAGGAAGTAACTCACTCGAATCGAGACTTACCAGCATCAGAAACAACTACATACCCAGATAGTTTTTAGATGGAACCTTTACTTATTTAAGGAACTAAATAATAAAAAAAAAACAGTATGACAGAGCAGTATCCGCCAACTGCAATGTCCTCAGACCACCAAAATTAAATCTTGAAGTAGAAACTGTACTAAATCCTGCAACTGCACGCCAAAACAACTACTTCTATCAATTACAGAAACAACTAGTCCGTGGGTTTTAGCTCTCCTTTTCAATGATTTAAATTGGCCAACCGTCTGAACTAATAGTATACGTTCAAAATTGGCAGAAATTAAATATAAACAGTTCAACAATAACGTGGGTACAAGATTATAAAATCCCTTTCAAGGACACCACTCCAGATTAGCAAAGTACGTTGCGACATTAAGGGCCGTATTTGTGGTTGTTTCTTAAGGCTTTCTTAGACCTCAAGCATGCCTCAGAATCTTAGAATAGACCTGACAGATTTGTCAAATAATTAAATTTGCCCTATTCTAATGTTTCCTTAATCAGGGAAGCCTCAAGATTTGACTATAAATTCGGGTCTAAGAACTGTGAAATCGCCAAGTATCAATCGGCGATTAATGAACTTTTAGAAATCGTGGCTGCCGAGGAATGTAAATCGGTGGATGGCGAATTCATATCGTCGTACTCACTCAATGGGAAATATCGATTTATGCCAACTTAAAAACTTAAACAGGTATATGACAGCATCCCATTTTAAACTCGAAGACTACAGGACGGCACAAAATTTAATTTCAAATTACGCATTCTCGGGAAAGATGCATATTTTCTTATTCCAATCCACAGTAGCCATAGGAAGTTTTTAAGGTTCGATTTTTGCAACGTACTATACCAGTTTAACTGCGTTCTATCTGGTTTATGTAGAGTGAGTTCCATATCTTTTCACAAAGCTCTCTCTACTCTATTTAGACGATTGGCTAATTATTGGTAAATCAAAAGAGAATTGCTTAAAAGTATAAATAAAATTACACAAACATTATAAGATTTAGGATTAACAATTAATTCCGAAAAAAGCGTAGTTATTCCCGCGCAACAATGACCATTTTTTAGGGTTTATTTATAATACAACATGACAATAGTTAATAGAAAAGGGAAATAATTTATAAAGACATACAAAACATTAGGAAAAGAATAACTGTAAAATCAGATTATTTGCACAACTCGTCGGAAAACTAGTTGTTGCTTGGCCAGCTGTACGGTATGGCTGGTTACACATAAAATCTTTAAAGAGGAAAAAATTTTAGCATTGAAATTAAACAATAGGAAATATGACTCAAGAGTAAGAAAACTTTCACAATGGAAGAAGATTTGAATTGATGGTTAAAAAACTTAATAATGTCTGTTCAAAGTTTTTCTCAACATAAATTTTCTTTTGATATATTTTCAGGTGACTCACGAACCGATTGGGGCATTCTCTGTAATAGGAAAAATCACAAGGGTTTTTTGGAACAGAAAAGACTGTGGCATTCACATAAACATCCAGAACTTAAAACAGCCTTTTTCGGCTTAAAATTCTTTGAAAAAAAAAACCCTCTCAAACTGCCCTATTCTCTAAATTGATACTGCAACGGCCATATCGTGCATAAACAAAATGGGCAGTGTACGATTCAGTAGTATAACAAAAGCTATTTGGAAATGGTGTGAAGGCAAAAACATCTATATTTACGCTTCACAAATTAATCTGGAAACAGAGAGATTTTCTACAACAAAGCGTACCTAGCGAAGCGATAAAAGTGATTATTTCTTCATTGACAGATAGCACCCTTAAACAATACGGAAATGTTTACAATAAATGTGGGAATTTCTGGTTTTGTAAGCACCAACAAATATATAACAACAACCGTAAACTTATTCTTGAGTTCCTAGACATTCAATTGTCTTCGGGGTCATCCTACATTACCATGAACTCACACAAATCTGCACTTTCTCTAATTTGGACATTAAAAAAAAGCAATTTGATATTAGCTTATTTTATTAATCAACCTGAACTATGTATAGTCACTAGAGACTTACGTAGAACGCACAAAAGGAAAAAGGGTGCTACCAGTCAATAAAAGGTGAATAGGTCGTTGTATTAGCAGATACAATCGATCGTACCCTCCACTCTCCGCAATTGCAGTTCCAGGTAGTGATCATACCGAATTTTCTGTTCAAAAACAGAAATTACAGCATTCATAGATACGGTAAATATGCTAATAGATCGTTACCTTTGCAGATGCAATCGATACCATAAATAACAAAACCAAAAAAATTTAAAATCACAAAAAGCCCTATCACCCAGCCAGCAGTCAAATCATTAGCAGATGAGTCAAGTCAATACTAAAAGCCAGCCGTATAACACGGAAATCTTTGGGGCACGCAGCACGCGACACGTGTTAACTTCAGCAGCTCATGAAAGTTATAATGAAATAGATAAAAAATTGTGAAGTAAGTTGTTAAAATTAATTCAAATTAACCTTATTTTGGTGACTAACAAAAAATAAACAAAAGCACTAAAAATCGGTTAAAATAACAGATCTAGGAATGTAGATCTGTTGTTATAACGTGTCAAACCAAAAAGATTAAAGTTAATTACAACGTATCGAAGTCGGTTCAAATAACTAAAATATATGGGAACTAACTGAAACGAACGCAAAGAATGACTAACCAACAGTAACTAAAAACAGCCAAAAGCATCAAAACGGGCTAGAACAAATCGGTACAGGTTAAAAATACTACAGTAACGTTATAGCTAATTATATATTCATCGATTTTCCCATCTAATAGTGAAGGGTAATTTTTTAGGTGTTCATATCTGCACCCTTTTCATTTATTTTTGTTTTAGTTATGATAATGTTAAATCATATATATTATAAACACTCGTTTTTGTAGTTTTACCTTTTTAATATCTGCCTTTAGAAACTGAGGTAACCCGCCTATTTAAAATATTATTTCGTTAGCCCTGATACATTCAGTTTCGAGACACCCTATATAAATATAGACTTAAAGAAAGAAACAGAGAAAAGCAAGTCATAAATTGAAGTCGGATTTTGTGAGTTTTTTTTTTTGCAGGGGATCTGAAAGCGTATCGCTCGAGAACGGAGGATAGGTTTACGTACGGTTATTTTATTCTCATGTACAGGGTGCCCCATAACTTATCCGCCATAGAGCAACAGGTGATACTAGAGATCAAATTAAGAAGATTTTTCAATAAATATGGTGGCAAATGTTAGTCGTTAAAAAGATACAGGGTGCTGAAAGTAAAACTTACTTTTCGAAAAATTGCAATAATTTTAGAAGAGATTAAGATATCAAACTCAAAATTAGTGTACCAGCGTTTTTGAAGGTGAGAAATCCGAATTCGGTATTTGTTTCAACCTAGGTCCTAGAGGGCGCTGCTACATATTTAATTATTAATTAAATTTTGTATATTTTTTACGCTGCTGATCTAAGACTGTTTTGACTTCAGATTAGAATAGAGCCATCATTTCTGCATAAAAAAATATACTCTTGGTCAATTTCTCAAGCCGTTTGCGAAATATTCGTCCTTGTATGTCAAAATACCGAAAAAAATTAAAATCGAATTTTCAAAAACATGTATGTAGAACTCAATTCATTTGAAATATGTATCTGCATAAAAGCAATTTTAAATTTACTTTATCAGATGTTGACAATGTCCGCCGTTTACCTCAATACACTTTCTGAGGCTCTTTAATAAGTGGCGCCTGACATTCAGGAGGGCATTTGCTGAATTTTTAATAATATTGGAAGCTTCTTCAATTTTTTGTAAAAGATCTTCTCGTTTATTAATTTCATCATTGTATACTAAAGCCTACATGTGACCCCACAGACAAAAATCCAACGGATTAAGATCGTGGCTACGGGGTGGCCAAGGAAATTCACTACCGCGTCCAATCCATTGACGTGGGAAACGTTTATTTAAGTAATTTCGCACTGTAAATCGAAAATGCGAGGACGCCCCATCCTGCATAAACCTGATCTTGTGTTTAAAGTTATATTATCCAAAAAGTCCACTAAATCGTTTTCTGAAAACTGCAAATATTGATCTCCATTAAGTATTTGCAGGAGCGCAAATGGTCCGATTAAAACATTATCAATAATGCCTCACCAAATATTGATGTTGATGTTGGAAGTGTCTTTCTGTTGGTAGATATGGATTTTCCAGGGCGTAATGGTGATTATTTCTCCAGTTAAAAACTCCGCGTCTGGTAAATTTTGCTTCATCGGTAAATATCTTTTTCAGAAACATGGGGTCTTTTTTGGCAAAATTATAATCTAGCTGCTGGCAAATCGTCTATTTTGTACAGGAGTAAAATAGTAGGGAAATAACTTCTCTGTACGAAGAACTCTTGAGACGGTAGAATTACTTATTCGCGTAGCTGCTTCCAAACGCATAGTGCCTTAGCTCAGGATTTTCCGCGATACGAACCAACCATCTTTCTGTTCTACCGTTATTCTTTTGGGTCGCCCACCAGGATTTTAGGATAAAACGATCCTGTTTCGCCTAACTGGTTAAAAATTCTTGAAACATTTTTCGATCTGGAATGTTCCTGGGTGGGTAGAGCCCTACGTATCTCCTAACAGCAGCGCGACTACTAAAATTTATAAATCACGGTTAGAAAACTGATTAAGGTTAGGCATTTTTAATAATTATTGATACCAACTTGAATATCAACCCAATATATTGACAGAAGAGACAGAAGGACTGTCGCCTAGTCATTTTATCTAGTTTTATCATTTTGGCGTGTATTTATAGGTTTTTCTGAGCATATCCTTATTTAAAAGCATTAAGTGGCTATGCAGAATAATGTAGAATTATTATTATATATTTTTCAAGGGCTAGTATTTTAAACTCCGATTAGTCACTGCTAAACTTATCAGAATAATAATAATATAGCATCTATTAACGACATACTGACATTCACACATTCAAAAGACTGATTAACTTTACGAGCCATCAAAGTGATTAATCGAAGTTCAAAATAGTGCCCATAAATATTAGATAGTTAGTGAATGCCCTAGGTGGCTCGAGTTACACACTATACGTAAATATTTATAAACAGTACTGTAAATCCCTTCGTTAATGAGTTAGGTACATATTTCTACCTCTACAATACCCTCGGCATTTAGTTTACTCAGTATATCGTCTATTACTTTTTTCGAATCAGGGGCACTTAAGACAAAACCTTTTATATTTCACGACACAGTATCTATCTAATAAAGTCAAACCTTAATCCGTATTATACCATATTCGCTAACTCGTAGCGCTAAAATTTGCCTTAGCATCGTCCTGATGTATTAGAAACGTCTCCGTCTATTTAATTATATAGTTGAGACGTAATATAATAGATGATACCTACGACATGTAACCTATCAAGTTTCTCGCCCCCTTTGATGTCTCTGTAATAGAGTTATATCCCACTTCGCAATGTACCGGCTTTCCTACATATCCCATTTTTCTTGCACGAGACAGCTTCGAAATCTTTGACGTGTCTAATATTCTTGGTGAGTGGTATTTTCCCCATGAAAATTTTTCCTAACAAAAGGGACCTTGCTAATGAATGTATTATTATCTGTCGCGACGGAATTTTTATTTTATTATAATATTAATGGATATATGTTCATGCGTTTTTTATATAATTTCTCAGCTAAGGGGTTTCTCAGGTTTCTATAAGTAATTATCTCTCTAGTAAAGGATTAGCTCAATTGACGAGGTTGCAATGGAAGAATTTTTACCTGATTTTGGGCGCTGATTTCAGAAAAACGAGTGCCGCTACCGCAAAACATTGAGCTAAAGTTACAAATTTAATAATTGTTAGGTTGCCAAACTGGCCTTGAAAAATTATCATGCGATATTTTGTAACGAAATTCTTCGTTACATGGTTTTTTCATATTTTAAGATTTTGTATATTGCAAAGTGATTTTTATGCAAATATCTAGGTACATGCGATTTGGTTTCGGTAATTAGGTGAGATTTCGCTGGAAGTTTGATCTTTTACATAGGTGGAGCTGTCATTAGAATTATATGCGTATCATTTCTGCATAGTTTTCTGTACAAATATTTTATTATACCAGCCTTTGGATAGAGGGCGATGGTAATATCGTAATTTTGATTGATAGTCTCCCTCCCTATTCCTTTTCGACTTCGATGCGAGTTGAACGGAAATTAAAATTAAACGGCCAGCAAGCCTCTGTCTCCGATTTCACGTGAAGGTGAGAGCCCATTTTTATTTTTGGTCAGATGTGATTTGATTTTTTTTTACACATTCCCCTTTTTTCTTAACCAATTTATTTCTTTGTTTTAGGAGTGTCTTAAGGACAATTTTCAGATTTTAGAGGAATTTTCAATCAATGGCTTAGACAACAATATTTTAATCTATTATAGATTTCTAATCTAGATTTAGAAATTGTGTATTCATCATTGTTCCGGGCCATCTTGGGCTTTTTGTAAAGTATTGTTGAATAAATAATTTTAGTGGACCCTCTACTCAATCTATTTTGGTATATTTATCGTAAATTTCGTTAACTTTTACAGGAATATTTAACTGCGTAGTTGAAGTTACCAAGGAGAATTTCTAACTAACCTTACTTTATAACCGTTGGTATTTTATGTTTTTAGCTAATTCCTTGCTCCAATCCGACACTTTTGAAGGTTAATTTAATTAACTAAGGCAATTTTTGGGAAGAAACGGATGGGTAGCTAATAGACCTTCAGTTTACTGCCAGTGGAGAGAATAGGATATCACATTTTCTGAAAGTCTAAGGCGAGTTGTCTCTTTTGTTATTTCTAATTTATGAATATCATTGAATTTCTTTGAGAACTCACCTTGGATTTTTTTTATCTCTTCTCTCTACCGACAGTCGACGGTAAATTTATAACTTTTATCTTTGTAACCCTAGGTCCTTGCTAAACTTGTAACTAAATTTGCTCGGTTTATTTTTGCTTGTGGCTCGTAATGCTCACTTTGAAGAATGAAATGGGAGAACAGTGACATAATGTGAAATGTCGATCAGCTTTGTATTGTGATCTTAGCACATACAGTTTTCTTTTCGCATAAATTTGACTTAGGAAGAATTTGCAGAGTTACTAATTTGTACTTTTGAAGTAATCATATCTCTATCAATTTTTGACTATTATTTAGCTTATTTTTAGAACTTTTCTTTTAAATAAACTTTTTTCGGGACTTTTCTTTTATTTTGCACTTATTTAAAAGTGTGCTTAAGTCAAATTTAATCATTACTTTTTTTGAAGTAGACTTGAGTATCAGATTCATTGGCGAATCTTGTATTTTTAAACATAGTTCAATCATTCATTAACAAATCTTGTATATTTGAACATAGTTTAATCATGCATAAACGAATCTTGTATTTTGGAACATAGTTTTATCAGATTCATTGACGAATCTTGTATTTTAAACATAGTTTAATCATTCATTAACGGATCTTGTATTTTGGAACAAAGTTTTATCAGATTCATTGACGAATCTTGTTTTTTTTAATCATAGTTTAATCCTTCATTTACAAATCTTGTAATTTTTGATCATAAATTTAATTCATAAGTAAAAGAGTTTGAAATATTTTGATGGGATTGTTTCAATTCCTGTTCATTATTGGTAATTTTTTTCGTTTAATATCAACCCACATTCTGTTCTAAAAGAAGTTTTTTTGTTTGCATATTTTCACGGAAATTGGGCAAATAGCTTGGATTGATAGTCAAGCATCAACCGAGGGTACCATTGCAGCATTAGACGTATCAGCTCTATAAGACGTTTTTTATTGTCCGCTGGTGTTATCCTTACCCATAAAGACCTAACAAATAACAGACAATTGCAGAAAAAGGGAACGAGGTGAAGAGAAGTGAGTCCAACCAGGATTGAACGTCTAATCTAGCTAAGTATTTTATTTGCAAACGTAAAAATCACTGCTGGATCAGAATTTTTAAAGTTTTGACTAATTTCAAAGATAATTGTTTTTTTTTTCTAAAATCTAACATCAATTTAATTTTTCAACTCTAGAGGAACTCTGTTCAACAAAGTTGTAATTTGTACTGTTCATTTTAATAGTATTTATTGAAATAAAATTATTGTAAATTTGTTTTTAAGAACATTTTTTATTTCCGGCAAGAACGAGATTCTGCAGTTCTGAACGTCTATCAAGTGATTTTTGTTAGCTTTTAAGCTTTTATTGGTGATACTTGACAGTTCTTTGAGAATTGAGGATTTTCTGGCGCCATGAAAAATCCTTACTAACCAATAAAATAAACTCGCGATCTAACCGGCAACTTGGAATATTTCCAAAAGACATCAGGAAAGTAAAGTGTTACAAATTGGCGCCCAACTACATCATTCAAAGTCAAAATCGATATAATGTGTCAACGCAAAACTGAAGATGACTTAAGATACGATACGTCAACGCAAATAGCGAGATAACGCAAAGTAAAGAAAATGCAGATATAAGTGATTATATGTTTCGAAGTCAAAAATCTAATTAGTTGCGTGAACACAAAAGGCAAAATTACATATGGTACAATACTTAATCCGAATAGCAAGATAACTCAAAGTACCAGAAATAGACAAAGATAATTACATCCATCATAGCCATTTATCTTGAGTTATGTTATCTTTCCGTTTCTGTTTGCATATACTACTTAATTTTGACGTCAATAGATATAATTAATTATTTATATCTAGATTTTCTCCACTCTGTGTTATGTTTCGATAAAGTATCGTATCTTACGGCATCTTGAGTTGTATGTTGGCACATCCTACTGGATTTTGTCACGGATGGATGTAGTTAGCTATACCTATACATTTTTCCCGATTATGACTTTTTGGGTATCTCCCAATATATAGGTTAAGTTTTCTAAATTTTTATTAGTCGGCTGGGAAGTGCTGGGAGCTTCTTTGGTCTCAGAACCCTTTGTAAAACATTTATAGTTACCTCACCTGGGTGGAGACTGGGTTCATGGGGGGTGAGTGTTTGGCGGAGTGCGTTTAAAACAACATTCCATATAGCTAGGGCTCACTACTGTGTCCCTGCAAACTCCACAACCGCATACTCTGTTATTCTGGGAGACAAAGAGGCTGTGCCACTTTCTGGAACACCCTCATGTCATTTGGCTTAATTAAGTTTGTTTCTTTAAATTTCAGCCTGGTGGAAGCTATATTCCTTATGTTGGTGGTTATTTGGGTTACAATATTTCTTAGTATTATCATGAATCTTTAGGTTTTTTGGTTTGTACCACTTTTCAGGGGGCATTATTGGTTTGTGTGGTTTTGGACGCTCTACGGGTTTTGGGCGAGGATTTCTGATTCATTTCGATTGAGGTTGGTATACGAGGTTGCTCCGAAGATATAGGATGTCTACGCAATACCAACCTGGGTGCTACTTCCAACTGACGTAAGTCTCGCAGTGCTTTGCCCATTTTAAATGATCAGGATACTTTCTCACTGCTATCGGGGTTACTCTACGACTATACAGATTTGTGGTGTCGCCTGGGAACAGATTTAGTGTAGTCTGTGGTGGTATCCACACTGGCTAATTCTTAGGCTTGGAGTTTTTGTTTTTGCATATCATGCATTTAAAATTTTTCTTGATATTTGGGTGAAGGTTGTGATTAACATTGAACTTGAGAAACAACTTAGTCTAAAGTTCTTGAATATTTTTTTGTTTAATATAGTGTTTACAGTTTTCTTATAGATGGTGCTAAGCTAATCTACGTGTTTTTTTGACTTTCATTTAGTTTGTGTGCTTTTGATCCGCACTTAGAAGTGACCTAGCAAAGTTTATAGTTTGTGTTAGGCTTTTGATATACACTTATAGAAGAAGTTAGGAAGTATTTGCAGAGTTATCAATTTGTTATTTTGAAGTAATCATATCTCTATCAATTTTTGACTAGTATTTAGCTTATTTTTAGAACCTTTCTTTTAAATAAATTTTTTTGGGGACTTTTCATTTATTTTGCACTTATTTAAAAGTGTGCTTAAGTCAAATTTAACGAATCTTGTATTTTTAAACATAGTTTAATCATTCATTAACAAATCTTGTATTTTTGAACATAGTTTAATCATTCATTAACGAATCTTGTATTTTGGAACATAGTTTTATCAGATGCATTGACGAATCTTTTATTTTTAAACATAGTTTAATCATTCATTAACGAATCTTGTATTTTGGAACATAGTTTTATCAGATTCATTGACGAATCTTGTTTTTTTTAAATCATAGTTTAATCCTTCAATCCTTCAAATCTTGTACTTTTTGATCATAGATTTAATTCTTAAGTAATAGAGTTTGAAATATTTTGATGACATTGTTTCAATTACTGTTCATTAGTGTTCATTTTTTTCGTTTAATATCAACCAACATTCTGGTCTAAAACAAGTTTTTCTGTTTTGATATTTTCACGGAAATTGACCAAAGGGCTTGGATTGATAGCATCAACCGAGTGTACCATTGCAGCATTAGACGTATCAGCTCTATAAGACGTTTTTTTGTCCTCTGGTATTATCCTTACCCATGAAGACCTAACAAATAACAGGCAATTGGAGCAAAAGGGAACGAGGTGAGAGAAGTGTATCCAACCAGGGTTGAACGTCTAATCTAGCTAAGTATTTTATTTGCAAACGGAAATATCACTGCTGGATCAGAATTTTTAAAGTTTTGACTAATATCAAAGATTAATATTTTTATTGTTTTTTTTTTCTAAAATCGAACATCAATTTAATTATTCAAATCTAGAGGAACTCTGTTCAACAAAGTTGTAATTTGGACTGTTCATTTTAATGTTATTGAAATAAACTTATTGTAAATTTGTTTTTAAGAACATTTTTTTATTTCCCGGCAAGACCGAGATTCTGCAGTTCTCAACGTTTATCAAGTGATTTTTGTTAGCTTTTAAGCTTTTATTGGTGATACTTGACAGTTCTTTGAGAATTGAGGAATTTCTGGCGCCCATGAAAACTCCTTACTAACCAATAAAATAAACTCGCGATCTAACAGGCAACTTAGAATATTTCCAAAAGACATCAGGAACGTAAAGTGTTACAATTTATAGGCAGCGAAGTTTTGTTATATATTTGCGTTATTTATCATACGATAGAGTAAGAGCCGGCGACGCGATGGCCAGACCTTCATTATTTTATAAAAGCTGAAAGTTTTCGTTATTTTATAAAAGCTCAAAGTTTCTCTGCGCACGTTTCCGACACAGGTAGGAACGAATGAAATTTAGATCATCGTGGTTTTGGCAGGTAACAGGTAACAGAGGTGTATAAAATGACTCGCCAAACTCGTAATAGTATTAAGCGTATTTTTTTTATATTTTCTTCGGGATAATATTAAAAATCACGTCATCCATTGCCAGAAATTTAGTATCGTGGCAACCCCCTGTCAGATACCCTTAAACTTTAATAAATTTTGATTGTACTTACGTTATAGTATAAAAGCTGAATTTTGTATATCGTCGCCTTAGAGTAACAGTAGGAGATGTAAAAAAGACATTTTGTGATATTCATGTCAAAAGATTTGAAATGAGCCCTATTTTTCAGTGATACATTAAGATATGTGAAAATTTAGATATTTTGCAAAAAATTACTTATATCTTTGTGTAGCTTAATTTCCCTTAGATATCCTACCGTTTCATTTTTTGTTTTGCCCTTTTGATTACAAATGATAATGTAACACTAAGGATATGTTACACATATCCTAGTGTTTCAATAAAATTAGTGCTGAACTCCAACATATGACCTCTTATTTTGACCGGCCGTTGATGACAGGGAGAATGTTTTGTCAGTTAGCCTAGAATTGTTGGTGCGAGCACGTCATATATTACACTTAAAATTAATTATTCAGAAATTTCCAGCCGAAAAGTTTCTAATATCTCGGATAGAACTTAGTATTTAGTGTTTTTAGCAAAGAAAATTATCAAGACTGATGAAGAAAAGAAAAATTTTAAGATAACTTATCGTTTGTGTATTATTATTTATCATTTACCTTTAATACTTTTGGTGGTTGACGGTTTCGCGCATATTTTAGGTTGTAGGTTATGTTTGGGAGTCGTTTATTTATTTATAAACAGGCATAGTATACTCCCGGATAGCATCACTAAATTTTATTGTAAACGATGGAATTATTTTTTCCGGAAGTGCATTTTTAAAACTATGTTTTTATAATTACTTTTATTTACTTTTTGTAAATCTTAGTATTAAATAGTTATCTCATGTATTGTATTGTTCTAGGTATTGGAATTAGAGCTGAACCGTCTACGTCCAGGAATCGTAATGTATCACAGTGGTTGTATAAACTAAAACTTTCATAATGAAAATGGGTTGCCAGTTTTTTCCTGCTTACAGCCAGTTTCGAATATTATGGTTCAACCAAGTGGATCTTTCTTGGAAGAACTGAGAAATAATGAATTAACGGAACCAATATCAGTTTCCCAAGACCGAGTTATTAAAATCAGTTATGACCCAAAAAAGGATAGTTATATTACGGAAAGTGCAAGTGACTTTTCAGCTGACGACAGCATACAAGATCCAGTTTTTTTATCGAGTGATGAAGAGATGAAAATTCATGAACTAACAGAAGTAGAAATAGGGGATAATGAAATAGATGAGCTGGAATGAGGATGTGGAAAACGTGAAGGAAATACAAGAAAAGAAGAAACGCCGAAAAACCAGTAAACGAGTAAACGATATTGATTCATGTGAAAGAAACCTAGAAAAACACGAAATTAATTCCAGAGAGGAATATCCTGCTAGACTGGGAAAGCTGCACAAAGCTAAATCTATACTGAAAGCTTGTGGTGAAACATGTTCGTTTAAGTGCTCTGAGAAGGTTCCCGAAATTAATAAGCAAGAGTTATTTAACGCCTATTACCAGCTTGCTGACAAGTCCCTTCAACGGGAGTACTTTTTATCTCGGCATCTTGAGAAAATGCCAAATAAACCAGAAAAACAGTACAAAAAGAAAACATTTACATGCCCATACGTAGCACAGTCTTATATGTGAAAATGTAAATAAGGGCTGCAGTGTGTTTTAAATGGAATATACAATTTTTTCATTTACGGTGAAAACGACACGGTAGGCGCACAGTCGGTGCACAGTCGTATATATGAAAATCATCCTTTAAAGTACCCTGCATATTTCTAACGGTTCTATTGATACGGTTTTGAAAAAAATAAACATATCTGATTTTTTGGGAAAAGAAAAAATGGGTAGACATTTATATCGACCCAATAAAACGGATGAAAATTTTATTAATGGTGTAAAGGAACACATAAATAGTTTTCCAAGAAAAAAGTCTCATTATTGTAAGGTTTCCACAACTCGAAAATTTTTGGAAGGCTCTCTTAACTTAAGCATTATGTACAGGCTGTATAAGGAATTGTCTAAGAGATGGCAGACAATTTGTTAAACAACATATTTACCCAAATGTTTTTAATACAAATTTTAATTTGGGTTTTTTTTTGAGCCGAAGAAGATATATGCTCAGTCTGTAAGGCTTTTAAAAATTTCAGTGTTGAAGGTAAAAAGAAGCCAAAACAGTGGATTTTGAAAAGCACCAAGAGGAAAAGATTTTGTCTCGCCTGGAAATAAATAGTTTTATTATAAAAGTAAGCTTGATGTTTAAAATTTTACGATCTTTAACATAAAAGAAAAATCTAGGTTTTGTTAGATGTGGCGCAAAAGAGGAGCCAATGAAATATCAACCTGTATATTCCAGTTCTTGAAGAAGTATGGCAAAGAAAAAAAAGTTGTTCAGTGTCAGTATCAGAAGGGGTGGCCCCTAGCGGGCCTTGCACTTAGGCCACCAATTGGGCCCGTTGTCCCCAGCTTGCATTAGAGAACTCCCAGGATGCCGGTCCTCCTTAAGATAGCCCGCATCTCCTTCAGACTAGCACGACGCACTGAATCTGGCTCGATCGACGTCACGCCAAAGATTCTGAATCTTGCCCGTACGCGAAGGCGCGGCATTCCGTAAGTAGATGGTATGGAGTCTCGTCGTCCATGCCACCAACTACACCCCCCCTCCTCTGCAATTCTCAGCAGAGTCAGGTGCCGTCTACCAAGGCCCTGCACTGGTTCCTAGGTAGGCACAACAGCCCACTGGCGAGACTTTTTGCGGGCCCATGTATCATGAGCCTCGTCTGACTCATCCCCGGAGCCATTCGTCAACCTCCTCCGCCCGACCCTCCACCCAGGCCTCTAAAGCTCTTTTGCAAACACTCTGGGCGATCCCCACACATGGATCAGGATCCAAGTATCTGCGTGCGGAGCCTTCTCTGGCTATGGCATCAGCGGCCTCGTTTCCCGGTACACCCGAGTGTCCCGGTACCCAGAACAGGCGGCATATTTCTGTTTCCCATTCGGCTAGCGCATCCGAGTGCGCTAATCGTATAGGAAACAGATATCTCCGTTCCCCAAGTGGCCAACGCACTGACTTGAACACCTAGAATACGCCGTTATAAAATATTTCACTATTTGCATGGTCCTCCGCTCGCTTCGCTCGCTATGAGCGCTTAGGAAAAGAAAACTAACCAGGTGCTAATCTAAACTAACCCCAGACATACCCAAAATCAAGTAAAAACCTGTTTAGAAACGTAACGGTGGGAAACGGACATCGGCACAAGCGTGTGCACTATCTGCGCATATCAGAGGTGAAACTTCTTAAACTTAAACGCGCTAGCCTTGGATTTGGTTAAAAAGTAGTTCTTTTTTAAATATACCACTCAATTAACACAAAGTGAAGGCCTAAATGGAAAAAATATATATATTCTTCATAAAAGTGTCGCTTATGTATTGACAAGGTAATAGAGCAAACCCCATATATTTATCTTGTAAACTAACAAAGAAATCACAGTAATTAAGCGCCCTAGCCTTATACTTATCGGATTTGGTTAAAAAGTAGTTTTTTTAAATATAACGCTGAATTAACAAAAACGGAAGGCCTGAATGAAAAAAAAACTATTTTTCATGAAGGTTTCGCTTATGTCTTGACAAGGTAATAGAGCAAATTCCATATTTTTATCTTGTAAACTAACAAAGATATCACAATATCAATATTCTCATATTTTCTACCGCCAGGTCGTGTCGCTCATCGTGTATCGCCCGCTGCGTTCGCCCGCCGTGTTTGCGACCTTCAAATTTTACTCCCGGCGCGCGCTAAGAAGTTTCACTTAAAAAAATTAAAAAAGCAACATGGTTTGAACCCGGGCGCATATTTACACATCCTCACATACGACGGCACCAGAGTGCTGAAATCGGTTAGGGTTCGTAAGCGTTTGCAGCACTACAAAAGCTCACTGATTTGGGCACCTAATCGCGCCATGTCTTCACGGTACAATTTGCGGTAAGAGGTCTCGTGGTGTAGAGGTTTAGATGGCTACTTAAAAAAAAAATGTACAGATATATGCCGTTGCCGTTGCTTTTTTGTAGGGTAAGTTTCGAAACAGTTTTTTTCTTGTTTTTGGGTATGTCTTGTGTTAGTTTGGGTTAGTTTCCTTTCCTAGAGCCCCCGTACCGAGCGAAGCTAGCGGAGGGCCATGCGCAAAGCGAAATATTATATAACAGCGTATTCCAGGTGACCAAATTAGTGAGCTTTTGTAGTGCTACAAACGCTTACAAAACTTAACCGATTTCAGCACCCTGGTGCCGTCGTATGTGAGGATGTGTAAATGTGCAACCCGGGCCGCCAATAGCCGCCGAATTGAGACCTAACCATCTTACCATCTAGACCTCTCGATCACGAGGGCTGTTGCCGCAAATTGATTGCATCGCGAAGACATGGCGCGATTAGGCCCGTTAACTACTTAGGAAACGGAGGTTCAGGTTTCGCATCCGTTTCCTACACGATTAGCTCACTTGGTTGCGCCAGCCGAATAGGAAACGTAAAAATGCCACCAGGCGCTGTGAGATCCGTCAACTTTTAACCATAATTTAAGACTGTCCGGCGTAATTTTTTTAAGCTTTGTAAGTTCAATCAGCCAGCTTCTATACTTCCTTACCAACAAAGAGCGCGTGCGGACCGACTTCAGCGCCATGAGTGCGGCCTTGCTGTCGGAGCAGGAGAAAATCCTCCCGCCACCGACATTGAGCCTTAACGACAGCCAGACCCACATCATAATTGCAAAAATTTCCGCTTGGAAAGTCGTAGGGTGCTCGCCCAGTCAGGCGGATAGTTCCCGCCCCAGGGCCTCACAGTTCGCACTAGCTCCGGACAGTGTTCAAATTCTGGACCCGTCTATGAACCAGATTAGCTCATTCCACGTTTCCGTCCTTCTCTCGGTCCAATCCACATTTGTAGGGAAGAGAAAGTTCAGCCCCTCGGGAAGCGTATCTCAGGAACCATCGCCTAACCTGGCACACCTCTAGGGCCCTCGTGGGCGTCGTCCTCATGGCCCCGGTGATGCAGAGGCACGTAAGTCTCTGTAATTTGTCCAGCACTAGTCTGGACTCCATTCTCATGGATCCTGGCCACCAAACAACTGATCCGTGCATGAGCATCGGAGCGATCCTCGGGATCCATAACATAGTTTTGGGCCCAAGTCCCCAGGTCCCTCCCAGCGCCCTACGGCAAGCCCACAGGGCACTGAGCGCCGCCGCGGTCTAGAGCAGAATGTGTTCCTGAAAGGTCAGTTTGGAGTCCAACCAGACACCCAGTTACTTGACGCATTTCATAGCCACAAGAGGGGTTCCTTCCAACGTGATGTTGGGAGAGACCTCCACCTTCCTTTTCCTGATAAAGATGACCATTTCTACCTTGTTGGGATTCGCTCTGAATTCGTTATCCCTATACTACTGTGAAAACCTTGTAAGTGCTTCCTCCAGAAGCCTCTGCAATATTCTCACTTCAGTACCTTGTGCCATAATCACAACGTCGCCGTCGCCTGCGTAGGCCTGTATATAGACCCCATGCTCTTTTCTCAGAATACGTAGGATTTTGTCCACCACTAGACACCACAGGAGGGGGGACAAAACCCACCACTGAGGATATCCCCGCGATGACTCAACCCCAACCACCTCATTTTCCAGTGAAATAAAACGTCACCAGCCAAGGAGCCACCACTTGGCCAGAAGGCAGAAATAAAACGGGGTGTGCCCGGTGCCCCGAATTTTGTCGGCTATCGGCTGAAGACGCCCCCAGCCATCCATCCCTTCGGCGCAGACCAAAACCTTCGGATTTGGTTTTTTTTTATGGTGATTTCCATCCACTTGACTCAGGAGATTAAGCCAAGGCCCCTGTGTCCTCCAGCCCGCTACATCGTCGAGGGTCATTGCGAGTCAGGCGGTTTACGGTATGTCTCGTGAGTTGGTCCGCGGCCGGGTGTTTGGGCAGCATGTTGGGTGATTTATAACCCTCAGCTACCGTTATTCCCCGGCACGCCAGGTGCACCTGGTGGCACTCCTGGCCCCCTCCTATCAGCCGCCTGGAGACGCGCTCAGTAGGCACTCAACCCCTGAGAAGTTGTGTTCTACAGTGACAATTGTACAGCTCAGAATAAAAATAAATTTCTCATGAGTATGTATTTACACACTGTGGAAAACTCTGACATAGAAGAAATTAACCATGAATATCTTATAATTGGTCACACGGAAAACGAAGGCGATTCAATGCATTCTTGCATTGAGAAAGAAGGAGCAAGGGTACTCAAAAATGGCCCGCTTTATGTTCGATCTGAACTGCTTACCATTGAAAAATTAGAAAAAAAGGTAAACAATGTGAAATCAATGAGATGCAAACCAAAGATGTTATTGATTGGCAGAAAATAACCAAAATATTGGGAACGAACTTTAAAGTAAATGAAAAATTCGAAAAGGTTATATTTAATGCCATTAAAAGAATTAAAGCAAAAAAACTAACCTGTAAAAATATTTTACAAGACCTCTTACAAACAGGCAACGAAGGCCCGGATCGAAATTCTGACAAACGATGTTGAAGTTTTCACTTATATCGTGTGCATGGTCTTAAGCACAGACAATTTTTTTACATGTCCTGCTGTTGCTCTGAGGAGACAATATGTTGAATCACTATCAGAAGATGTTTTCTTGGTAGCCAGGAGATTTCGATAGTTCTTACATTTTTCCAGACAAGTTGAAACTCTGCCGTAGGTGTGAGCGTTAGGCAATATACGTATAGTCGTCGCAGCGTATCTTTCCCTATACATGACTAAATTAATATAGGTTAGCAAAATCATATGATTCAAGTTGAAATCATGATTAGGATTTTTAGACAAATAACGGTCTGCTTTTATAATGGGGTGGTTTCTACTATGGCTAACTGTTTCTTATACATGAACATACAAAAAACAGTGATTTAAAAACCTTGTTCAAAAAAACCTAGTTCAGTATCATACGAGTATTTAAAAAATAATTAATCTTTGACAGTGTTTGGTACAATTCGTATTACTCTGCTAAGAATCTTTTGACCTGAACATAGTTAATAAATAGCATATATCCGTTAAAGACCGTCTGACACGATAACATATTTGGTTAAATTTTTTGACCAATTTTTTGTATAAACTACAAACTTTTTTTACAACTGTCATTCAAGTTGTCGATCTCGAAAACAGAAAGTTGTTGTGTGTTATTGTGTTCTTTTTAGAGGTTTTTTTTTTATTTACTAAATATTTTGTATGCATGTGATTTTAGAATTACGTATAAAAGCGGACCCTCAATATGCTATTTGCAAAATGAAGAAAAATAATATGAAGAATTTGTGTATTAAACATGCAAAAATATTTGAAAATATTTATAGAAAGAGAAATGGATCAAAAATGTGAATCAATGATTAATAAAAACTTCTTTTCGACAAGTGCTATTTCGCGCTTAGATAAATGCATAAATCTATCTAATTCTAATTAGATACCGCAGATGGTAAGATGTTTTAGTTTGAAGTTATGCTTAACATCTATTTTAGAATTTTTGATCCAATTAGTAACAATAGTATTCGTCGATTAGCTCAGATATCAACAGTAGGGTAGGCGGGGGTAATGACGCGCACCGGGTAATGCCGCTCATCCCAGTTACTTGATAAATATGCCGCATACAAACACGGCACGTGGGCTAAGACGCAAGGGGGGTGACGCCTCAGCAGGCCAGCAACATAAATTCAGTCTGCTTACACAGTCGAGAGAGTGAGTTGCCAAGTCAAGATTTTTAGCACTTATTTTTCACGTGTATTATTATGTAAGCTACTAAAACATTCTATTTAGCAATATCGTAAACACTTTTCTACTAATGTCTATGTATGTATTTTTTGTTTTAAGTCTAATATAAAACGGTCATTTGGGGTTATGCCGCTCAAGTGAGCGCCATTACCCCATAAGTGATGTATTATTTTTTTTTACAGATTATATGCCCAGAAAACGTCAAAGGACCACTGCTAAAGCGGCTTGGAGCGAAGAAGAACTATTCCATGCCAGAACTGCTATTGAAAGGGGGATGTCCAAGAGGGTAGCAGCAAAGACATATAAAATTCCATTTACTACATTAAGAGATAGGCTAAAGAATCAAAACATGGGCAGTCCACAACTGGGTCGAAACCAGTTTCTAATCAACAACAAGAAAAAGAAATAATTAAACAAGTTAAGCTGCTGGGATCACTATACTATGGACTAAACGTCTCAGATTTGCGTAAATCCGTTTACAAGTATGCAGAGCTAAATAATATCAAAAACAATTTTGATAAGAGCAGAAAAATGGCTGGGTTAGATTGGGTGCAAGGTTTCATGAGACGCAACCCTTCTGTTGTTGTACGTAAAGCTGAAGCAACAACAAATAGAGTTTCTACTTTTAACAAAAAAGAAATAACTTACTTCTACAAAATGCTTGGTGGCTTAATGGAAAAGCATAGGTTCCGTCTCAATAATATCTACAATGCTGACGAGACGGGTATCACAACTGTCACAGATCCAGGAAAGGTACTTGCAGAAAAAGGCCAACGAAGAGTGGGATCAATTACGAGCGGCGAACGCTGCAGAAATATAACAGTTATGTGCGCCTTGAATGCGGCTGGGAATTTCTTACCACCAATGTTTATCTTCCCAAGATAGAGGATGACACCGTTATTAGAAAAGGATGGACCACCTGGTGCATTCTACACCAACTCCACGAACGGCTGGATAAATGAGGAATTATTTGTAGACTGGCTTAAACATTTTGCAGCATATACCAAGCCTACGCAACATTTTCCTGTACTACTTATAATCGACAACCACAGCAGTCACATCTCTCTTCCAGCTTTTAGGCCGCTTATAGAAATAAATGTAACATGCCTATGAAGACACACCTAATGGCTAAAATAACTCCGTATGATGTTGCCGGTATATTTAACAAAGCATATGCACACGTTGCAAATATAAGCAAAGGAGAATCAGGATTCCGAGCCACGGAAATCTACCATTTGAATCCAAATGTTTTCACCGAGAACAACTTCTTGGCAGCATCGCCGATGGCTGAAGACTCAGATCAGCCTACTCAAAACAAAGGCGAAACTGGCGAAAATCTTGTAGTTGCCCTAACTCATGATATGATTATCAATCAGGCACCTGCATTCCCTGTTCCTGGTTCATCACATCAAGATCTTGAATCTCTTATACCTGATACACTGACAAAGACGCCAAATCAAGTACTTAAAGCTTCTGTACCTGATGTATCTGAGTCCCAGTGCTTTAAACCTAAAGCACCTGTTCCTGGTCCATCTAACCAGACACTTTTTGGCGAACAAAGACGAGGTCCTGTTCTTTTTTCTAATATAGCAACGACCCCAACTGTTGTGCCATCTTTAAAACCAGCTCAAAGGAAGAAAAACCAAAGTTCTGCCATATTGACATCAACTCCAATGAAGAATATTTTAGAAGAGAAATAAATAAAAGAGACAGTAAAACTCAATACGACTGGAAAAAAAGACAAAACAAAAACTAAACGTGCAGGAAATAATGAGAAGAATAATAAGAAAGGAACATCTTGCAAACGCAAACTTTTACAAGACA
Source organism: Pissodes strobi (assembly GCA_016904865.1). Taxonomy (NCBI): domain Eukaryota; kingdom Metazoa; phylum Arthropoda; class Insecta; order Coleoptera; family Curculionidae; genus Pissodes; species Pissodes strobi. The sequence continues at coordinate 23,938 of MU184913.1, forward strand.
GTTCATCAGATGACGATGAACCAAATCGAAATGTCTGCGACGATGACAGTGATGATGAATTGAGTGTGGAGGGGGAAGAATATAATAAATGCAATATTTGCGAAGAATTTGGAAGAAACAATGAAATGTGATATCGCTGTACCACATGCGGGTTGTGGTCTCATGCCATGTGTTCTGGATGTGATTTTTCACAGGGATACATAATGTGATTTCTGTCACTGAAATTACAACGATGATGTTTAATGATGCTCAACTAGGGTTGTAAGACTTTGTTATAGTTATTTAAGGTTGATCTCTCTAGTATTTGTTAATACAATTTTATATCTGGGGCATTATTTTAAAAAAAGCAGATTTGGGCGTCATTACCCCTTTGCTTGAGCGGTATTACCCACAGGCAGGGGTAATGACTCTCAATCCTGTTTTTCTTTGTAAGTTATCCTGCTGTTTTACGTGAAACATAATTTCGTTCTGTGTTAAAATATTGATTACCAAAGAGTTAAACTTTTTTTATTTGTTCTTACTTTTAATATAAACGAAAGTTTTTCGAAAATACCGCGGTTCTTCTTTAACTGAGCGCTTCCCCTACTCAGTGCCTTGTGCCATTCGTACATCAGTTCTCTCATCTCGTTCTTCAATAATCGTCGCGGGTTCTTGGGCTGCGATATTTACTTAAATAATATGAGTGTATGGAAAATACAGATTCAACTCCACAAAATTGTTTTGTAGTAAATATATTGGTCACCTAATACGTATTAAAAATTGAAATGGCAAACTGCTTTCAAGCATGCGCATGAATATTTTGAACTATTTGATAATAGATCTCTGTAATAAATACCCTCTAAGATTAAAATATAAATTTTGTGCCATTCGTACATCAGTTCTCTCATCTCCTTTTTCATTATATAGAAATTTTCATTTCACTTATATTACAATTTCAATTTCAGCAGGGATTTGCAGCTATAGCCGAAACCCTTTACGGGATGAATTCATACCTCCGAGTTATATGCAGAGTTCCGCAATAATTTTAATGGTCCCATCGGATTTAGCGTGAAGTTGTTTCGTAACTAGGATAAGGATTAACTGAACGTTTCATTTGCTAAAGCACTTGCACCACCTGCCTAAAATATGTATTCGGTGTGCCGCTGGTAAATCGCTTGATTATTCGAGCAAAGTATTTCTTAACACCCGCTGAAATGGCTATCCGTTCTAGTAAAGATAACAGAATATCTTCATTCAAGCTCCCCCGAATTTGACCAAGCAATTTTATAAATGCATCCAAATCTGTTTAAATGTAAACCTGAAACCCGAGACTTTAAACAAAACATCTTGATATTACCTAAAGCTATACTTATATTTTAAATATAATATATTCATATCACTACTAGGTAATATCGTTATAATCGGAGCAGTAACGTACCCACAGAGGGGCAAATATTACCAATAAAATTATACAGCCTGTAAATGCCGGTTTTAGAACATATTTTCTAAAATACCTATTCTGTCGTCTCTCGTATGTTAAACTTTATATTTATATGACTTAAACAAGTAAACAAATCAAAAACTTACTATAGCAAATATAATTGCAATCCAAATAGTTGTTGTTACTTTTGCAATAATTATTGTTAATTTTGCAATTCAACATCATGGAATAAGAGAATGATTATTGAAGAGCTGTGTATAGTTTATTAAATTATATACATAATATTATTATTCTTCAAAGCAGTAAACCAGATGTAGATGTAATAAATGAAATGTATATTTATTTTTTGCCCAAACTATTTAAATGTTTATAAAATTAAAAAGTTATACTTTGACGAAATGGAGAAGGCAGCAGGACAAATTTTTTCCGTGGTGCTATTTTTATACTGTATGTTTTTTGGTCCCTCTCTAGGCCTCTACAGGTCAGATGGCTAGTTACGCCTATGATACTGTTGCATTGGTCCGGCACCCATATCAAAATTGAAAACTCGCCGCCACTGATACTGATAATATTTTATAAAAAACCTGGGTACTTCTTACAGAAAAGAACAAAAAAGAGCAATTATTGTGTACAGGGACGTCCAATAAAATAATAATATCAGTTCTTTTCTTGAATCAGGTGACGCCAACGTTATAACACAAGTGCATATTAGTGACTTTTTTTCTTGCTTATTAAATAATATCGTAGTTAATATTAAGTTCTACCAAAAAATTTGTGATAAAGTTTGGTTCTCAAAAAATGAAAAGTTGTGCTTTACTTTGCTTTAAAAATTCAAATATAACTATATATTTTCTTTTAAATATATTTTAATTTAATTAATTTTACCATCATATTTCAACCATTACACAAAATGACACTAGTTTCATATGGAAAATGACCATTATGAGAAAACTGCATTGGTTGGTACAGTATCAATAACTTACTCAGAGCGTCAGATCAAGAAGAGAGCCCAGTAAAGGATTAATACTTATATTTATGTAAAATTGTTTCAAAATAAGTACAAAATTAAGGAAAATCATAACTAAAATTTTGTTTTTAGAAAAATCTTTTGTTCAAATTGATGACTTAAACTTCTGTCAAACCGACACTCTTATTCAGGGAATTTGTAATGACTACAGATATAATTAGAACCTCAATATTCAGTGGATTATCCTTAGAAATTGATAGTCTCTCCAGATTTCCCTGCATATGCAGGTCGAAAAAATTAATTGCTTTTATCGCAGGTTAATATTTGGTTCAGAAGTTTGGTGGTATCTAATCTGTTTGGCGGAATGAAAATTAAAAAAAATAAAAGTACGTTGAGAATGTAGTTCTCATCGTGAGATGCAAAACAGATACTTAGTTACTAAATTTAGACACATGAAAGGCAAAACTATTATTCATGACTTCATGGGCAACGCGTTGAAAAAGAGGATTTTAGAAATAATCGAAATACATCAATAGGGATCCTTGATGTAATACTAATAGGGCACTAAAGTAATAGATGACGGCAAAAATAAAGGTAACTTCACATAGTTTTTGGAATTTTTTAAAAAATTTAATATCATTTTGGCGGATCAAATGTCCATTACAAAGTGTCATGCTCTTTACATATGACAGCGCAAGTACTATGTCAGGACACATAAAAGGTCTACAGATAATAATCAAAGTGCCGTAACAACATTACATCGGGCCCTCGAATTTGGGCCCCTCCCCCTCTACAACCCAACTCACTCTCCCTCTATAATGCAGAATATACTATGGGTTTAAAATAAAAAAACTATATACAATAAACAAAATCAAAATATATATTTACTTATACAGAAAAACAAAAATAAAAATGTATACAAACAAACAAAAATAAAAATTAACAGGAAAACAAAACTAAATTTGTACTAATAAAAATAACACATTTAAAAATTCAGACCTTAGGTTTACATGAGCAACAAAATAATTTAAAAATTGACTTTTTTGTTGCAAATACGTCAATTATCTTTTCTAAATCTAATGAACGTGCTGTTTCATTTTCAATTGATAGAATTGAAAATGCGGAAAGCCTTTCTTGGCCAATTGCCCTTCTTACATAATTTTTTATTAGTTTTAACGTAGAGAATGAGCGTTCCGCAGACGCAACAGTTCCAGGCATAGAGGAATATAAAAATAAAGAGAGTGTTTTATTCTTATGGGAAAATTGGCATTGAGTTCTGACCATTGATTTGTATAGGAGTGGATAAGCAATAGCCTGTAAATGAGATAATTATAACAAATGCACTAAGCCCCGAGAACAATAGATTGGCACTGCCAGTCCCTGCTTCGCGATTATACCCTTACTAGAGTTCGTACCGGTACTTCCCCCAAAATTCTACAGAGCAAAATTCACACACCACGCGAACACATACGGGCTAAGGCCTTGCCAATATTTTAAAGGCAACTTTTGGGCCTTTTTTTACCGTGATGGGCTTAAACTTATTTTTTGCTTAAATAAACCCTAACATACATGTTTCTAAATGCTTGTTAATCAAATACAATGCCATAATTTTTTTTCATAATTCTTTTAAATTTTTACTGTGTCACAAAAATAATTTAAACGGATTGCATTTATTAAAATTACTTTTTTCTTATGAGATTAAAAATTAAAATTATTTAAAAAATAGGAAATCTCGTATTCTCGCGGGACTAAACCATAGCGTAAGGAGGCCCGGAATTCCCGATCGATTTATTTTTTTGGGTTTCGGTTTCGGGCTCAGGTCCTGGTAAAAAAAGTACTGAAAGTAGCGTATTCTTGGGTTTTAAGCCCCAGGTTTACATAAAGTAAAAGGGGGCCCTCAGGGCCCCCTTAGGGTCCAGGCCCTGGCGCGGCCGCGCCATCTGGCGCCATGGTAGTTACGGCGCTGAATCAAGAAATATGCTTCCTAAACAACCATATATTCAATATAGGTTCATAAATTGAATCCTAGTTTGGTAAATTGAGTAAATCCATATCCTGAAATAAAACTTTTCTTTGGACCTTAAAACAGCTATATGTTCATATAACTTAAAGTCGTCTTGACTAAATATTGATGAAAAAAAAAGTCTCACTACCTGGGCTAGTTACACTAAAGCAGTAGATTCCAATTTTCAGAATATTTAGGTGATTATTGAAACATTAGAAAATATTATCAATGATAATGAAATAAATATTAATGTTAGACAAGTGGCAGAAGCTAACAGACTTTCAAAAACATTGAGTTTATCATTACGTCAAATTTTTGGACAGTCGTTCTTAGAAAAATTTGTTCATTGTCAAACTATCCTCAAAAAATGGAATTTATTTAAACACCATCGCCAAGCTAATTATATCCACAGCAGAGGATCTAAAAAAACACGAGGTGACGAAACTTTTTTTATTACTTTTCCAAGTTTTCAAAATGAAAAACTTGATGAAATGAAACGTTTTCTAGGATACTTTCATACACACCCTAGCTGGGAGGTTTGAACAGTTCTTTCAAATTTTTAATAAATTTATTTTTTAGAGATAGATGTTATCTCTCCGACACTAGATAACATAAAATATTGAGGTAATCCGCCTATTTAAAATATTATTTCATTAGACCTTATACATACGGCTTTGGGACACCCCATAATATGTGAAGTAAAGAAAAAGAGAGAAACAAGTCATAAATTGAAGTCGGGGCTTGCGAGGTTTTTGGAGAAGATCCGAAAGCGTATCGCTCGAAAACGGAGGATAGATAGTCAAAAGCCAGTGGGCAGTGTACGGTTTATTTTGGGTGAATTGTTTTGCTTCTGTGTTACAACAGGTCGGTACAATAAAATTTATAATATTGTTATTAACATAATTTGCACAAGTATTTCTTTTATTCTCATGTATATTTGTATATTTGAGGTCATAACCTGTGTATATGTTTAATGAAATCATTTTATGCTGTGAATAAACCTGCTTTAAATGAAAAAAAAATTATTATTTGCTGCTTTTCGTGCTGGAATTTTAGTTTTTGTGTGTGATTGCAAGTAAGAGCTTTTGTGAAATTACTAACATTTTTCTACCCTGACGGGTAAACATCCTAGTTATAATTTAAAGGATCATTCTAGAGATATTGGTCCTAATTTCAACTTTAGCTGAGTAGCTTCCGTATTCCAGGATCTCAGTACCCTTCAGCGGCGTCTGGCTAATTAACACTCGTCTTCTGTAGTGTAGTGGGTATCACATCTGCCTGACGCACGCGGAAAACTGGGATTCAATGCCCGACCGGAGAGCTATCTCTTCAGTTTTAAATGTACTATTACGAGTGTGGAACTGCGAATGGTGATGCGGGAGACAGTAATTTAATTAATTATTATACTAAAGGTAGATCGAGGGTTTCTCTGTCGTAGTCTTTCCTCTCGTCAATTTCAGGCTGAGTCCGGCATGTTTTCTCTAATAAATTAAGTATATTGGGAATCTGTGTTTTAATTTACATGGCGCACCTTTCCCTAATTTTGTTACCGTTGGACGCATTTCGAGTAAGTAAATTTGTGCAAGATATAATAATCACACAACGTTGGTATTGGTTTTCTTTTTAAACTATTTTGAGGATCATTGGCAAAATAAAGACAAAGCACAACTTTATTTATCTCATTCAGCTATGTTAAATCGACCCGGGTAGGTTATACTACAATATCCTAGGCATCTGTCAGCCTTTTATGAATCTGACACAGATGGCAATTTAATAATCGACGTATATAAATTATTTTCGGCTTTGTTTCAACAATTAAAAAAAGAAGAGCTTATCTTAAAAATGGATGACATCCTGACTTGATAATATAGGCTTGAAAGCTCAGTCTTAAATATATTTATTATTATTTATAAAATATTTAGAAAACATAATACTACCGCTACAAGCCTGAAAGGTTCTTTAATGGCTTAAAAAATACAAAAACTTTTAAACACTTGATAATTACGAAACAAGGATTAAATTATATTGCGATATTAAACATAAAAAGTAATTTTGTAAAAACTTAGATTATCCTAATATTTTAGATTAATCCAAAGGCATTAATACTCATCGAATAGCTATATAAAAATGTATTTTTTTAAATTAATTTGAAGCTATGTATTATAAAGCATTTATTTTATGTTTATTTTTGATTCTTCTACTATTTTTGTTATAAAAAGAATATTTTTGTTTTTTCTTTCAATGAAAATAATTTAAATACCAAACTCCGTTATTTAAAAAACGTAATATAAAATATGTTATAAAAAGTATAGAATGCATTTTTTACCCAAAGTTGAAATCTTAGGTTTTTTCGCTCAAACTTAAAACACGCCTTGGTTCTTGGAAAAATCTAGTTCTAGTTCTATTGTCTCACCAATAATTTAAATAAATTAAATGTGGAATCAGAAAGAAACAGATGATAAAATATGTTTTTAAACATATATATGCGCTCCAAAAGAACTTAAGCAACCCGCCCCCCAAACCTTAGCTATGCCATGGACACGGAGTTTCCCGAAGGGAGATTTTTACTGTTTATTGCCAAAATTGCAATATGATAAATTTCTTGAGAATTATTGTCCATATGATAAAATTCATTTCGGCAACATAGCTTTGGCTTGCCCATTGTTACCACTGGTGCACTAATTATTGTGCAATTAGAATTTCTCAAGTTTTCTATATTCACATTAGCTTGAAAACCACTAGACGTGTTTACCACATTTACAATTTGAATTGAATTTTACACCCATCTTCACATTTCTTTCGCTTTTCATATTCGCAAGAGGAGTTATCTGGTTTAACTTCGTTGTAGGAATCCAGAGATTATAGGCAAAGCGTTTAGTTATAAATTACTTCCAGTTTATTAACTGTTTTCCCATACTAATTTGTGTTGGAGTTGTGAATAATTGAGATCAAGGAATTTTGCTCAACAATTTTAATCATGTATAATGAAACGCTTTAAATTTCGTGCTATTATATATTATTTAATGCATATTGATCAATTTGCAGGAATCTGTCACTTTATTTGCTACTCCCTTAATAATATTGACAGGGAAAATTACCAGGATTGTTTTTTTGTAGATATTCAAAATATAGGCACAATATTCAATCGTAAATTATTACTTTATTTATTTTTGTTGAATTGTTTGTATGATTTGGGGGACGGCACTGTGCATTTTTACGTATGAACTATTCTTTTCAATTCCTTTGAATATAAATGATTTTTAAAATGAATCCTGTAGATACAAAGTACAATTGTAATTTTCATAATCCTAAAGCAGTATTCCAGATAATTATTATTTCACTATTGAAGCGACATGCGTTCAAAAGCTCATTAAATACGACTCAATCATATCCTAAATATGAAATACCACTGCTGCAATTTGTATAAATTATTACTGGAGGTTACAGATTGTGACAGTTTAATCTATGCTCTATCTAAAATCGATTTTTAAAAGATTAATTTATATTGTTAGGTTTAATGTTAAAATAATTGAATATTGAACGAATTTTGTCAGGCCGTTACGATCGAATGCTCGTTGATTTAACAAATTTGTTTCCCTAAAATTGAAAAAGGGGAAAGGCAGCATATAATTTAGATACACATCAATCTTTCTCGTTCATCGGTGGTATAAGAAAATGATGTTTTATAATTTGTATTATTCCATTAGAATTTAGTAGCAAGACTAACGTGAATAAAAGATTTGATATGATGTTCCAGACGAGACGTGGTACTAAGCATTTCAAACTCTCAACTATGCATAATATAATTTAGCAAGTCTTATACGTAACTTATGCAACCCTGATCTGCCCTTTTGTACCTTTAGTAATTCTTACTGTATGTATGTGTACGTCATTGCTTGTTCAACTAGTTTATGGTCAGTGGCGTAACATAACCACTGGGAGGGGGCATTTGAAAGGCTTAATGCTCTCCCCGAGAGCGAAACTTCCATAAACTGACCACAACTAACCCAGAGCATGTCCAATATTCAAAAAAAAAAAAAAAATACGAAAATCTTCTCGCGTACCAAATCTAACGGCAGCGTATAATCCAAAAACATTTAACCTGAAGAGACACGACAACTCATTCATAAAAATCCGAAATCTTGCATCAAATTACAACAAAACGATTGTCCCGTCTCCTTATATTTTTATGTATCACGTACAAACTTTTACCCCGGCCGAATCCTCACCGTGAGCAAACTTCGTCCCTACTACTAAATGTAGTATTGCCCACGCCCGCCTGAGCGAAAGCAAGGACAGTTCATAGGCGTAGACTTTGAAAATGTGAGTTCATCATAATAATAATTCTAATAAAGTAAATACTTTTAATTTTAAATGATGGTATTTATTCGGGTGCATTATTTAAGATATATTTATGTTTTATTTATAGGGTGTGGGTTAGATTGAGATAGTTTGGATTCTGAAGGTTAGTTAAGACAAAATAGTTATTTTGCTAATGAATGCGGAAAGTGACACTTTTCCGAACGCGACTGCAAGTTGATCAATCGACAGACACATAGCGAAGTTCAGGCATGTAGTCGCGTGCGGCAAAGTCACTTTCCACATGAGCTGGAACGAAATTTTAAAAGCAACGTGTGTAATAGTATATTGTGCAACAAGTACTGAAAATAAGACTTTTCACAAGAATGAGACAGTTTGGTCATAAGGTCTCATAAGTGTAAAAAGTCTTTTCAGCACGTGTAGCACACTATACTTTTTCTACGACTGCTACATACAGGGTGTCCCACTGGGAATGTGGTAGAAAATTACATATTATATGGTTAACGTTTTTATTATTGATTTATCAGAAAATTTTATTCCTAATGAAAGAAGCTGCGTGAGTAAAATATTCTCGCTAACTTCTGCGGCGTTTCGGGATATCTCGGGGGGAATGCATTCAAGTTCTTCTTGTATCATCATATTATTAATATTATTATAATTTACTTATACAGTAATTATTCTATTAAACTTTTTCTCTATTTAAATTAACTAAGTAGATTCATATAACACAGAATTGACGATCACGAATAATTATTTGTTTCAAACAAAATAGTCCGTTCCCAAGGTGACGTTCGCCATCTAGATTTAGGTACGTTTACGCGACAGTCTGGGTTAGCATTTTTGAGAATGCACCATGTTGCTTAGAAACGCAGCCGCAAATATGGCGTTCGCCAACTAGATTGTTTGGTAAACTTTTTTCTTATTAGCTCCATTTTTTATAGATTTAGAAAGAGGGCTAGGGGCACAGTCCTAAAATGGGGTCACCGGTGTGGGGTCCCTATTTTCCAAATATTTTGAGAAAGAAGCTCCGGGGGCGAAGCCCTAAAATGAGGCCCCAGGGGGCGAAACCCTAGAATGGGTACGGGAGTCCCATTTTTGACAAATTTAGGAATGGAGCCACCGGGGGCCAAGCCCTAAAATTGGGCCCCAAGCCTTAAAAGAGGGCCCCTGGCATGAGAGTTCCATTTTCTACAGTTTTGCAAAAAGGGCTCCTGGGGGGTGAAGCCCTAAAATTCGGCCTCTTTTTTTTAGATCTGGGAATGGGACTTCTAATGGCAAAGCTCCAAAACGGAGACGAATCCCTTTAACCTAAATACCCGAATAAGCGTGTCAAAAGTATACTTTGCACACGCTGTGTGCAAAGTATACTTTTCACACGATGTTTGAAATGTCCAGTTTTCAAGAGCAGTTGTTAGTGCGTTTTTGTCTATTTTCAGGGTAGTACTGGAAAATAGTGATTTATGCAACGAGGGTGTAGTAAAGTGACCCTTTTTTATGAATGGGAATATTGTCCACAATCCCATGATAAAAAAAGGGTACTTTACACATGAGTATCATACGAAATTTTTTCTACTAGCGAAAAATATATGAAAAAACAAAAATATTATTAAATTACTTAACGCACTGCCCTAAATATCAAAAATATATCAGATTTGCTTTACGCACTAGTGCGCAAAATAACTTATTTTACGCACTGCACATTAAAAAGGCTTATTTTACGAATTTTAGAGAGTGCGTAAAGTAAGTATTTAACGTACGGTAGTAGAAAAAATACTTATCTGCTTTTCTGCAAGCAAATAAGTGCTGGTAGCAAAAGCAATGATTTTAACCTAAAAAGGTATTTGGAAAAAGGTATAAAAATAGTTGTTAGGAAAATCGAGAGATTTTTATAATGCAGGATTAATATGTATAATTCAGAAGAAAAAGTATAGTCAACTTACATTTAACGGGTATTAAGAGCCGAGCATGAGAATATGACATGAGCCGTAGGCGAAAGTCATAATAAATGGTCATATTCAGCAGCTAATATTGAAATAAAATTTCGAAAAACTTATTTCCTGAATATTTTCAAATTTGAACACGGAATTTATGACATACCAAAAATACGCAATTTTATCCTGATTTAACCGTTTTTGTGACACATAGGGTTTTCCTGCTCTCAATGGTTAAACGACAAATTAAATCATCCCACTGCTAGCCTAAAAATAAATTGGTTATAATTATTTTTGGAACAAATAAGAAGGAATTGAAGCATACAAATTTTATCTAAAAACATATAAATATGACAAATATCTGGTTAATGACTACATATATCCAAAAATTAGCTTAATAGCTAGTTTCCTCTATTAAATACCTATTAAAAATATTTTTTCATTTCATTATAAATGCTACTACACTGAAAAAATCTCCTAAATAAACTGGTACATTTAGAAATAAATACACGTAATATTTTTTTCTTAAAAACAAGCTTTTATTTAAATGCACTAAAAAGAAGAAAATAAAACTTGAAGTAAATCAAACCCCTTATTTTGTTACATTAAAATGTTTATATGATATAAAAGCTTGGCGCAAGATTTTCGTGTTTAAATTTCTCGCGACAAGTTATTATATCCCTCATATAAAAATGTTTAATGTAACAAAATAATGAGTTTGATTTACTTCAAATTTTATTTTCCTTTTTTTAGTGCATTTAAATAAAAGCTTGTTTTATCTTTTTTACGTTTATTTATTTTTATCACAAATTTGGTAAATATTATATTTTTATTTATTAAACTTAGATTCCTTGTCTATAACAAAAGCCACGTTGAATCCGCCATTTTGAATTTTCACAATCTGATAAAAAATGTATATTCCTTGTCCCTAAAAACCCCCATGTACCAATTTTGAACGAAATCGGACATACTTTAAGTAGTGCTCTCACCTCTAACCTTTAAAGAGGGGGGGGGGGGGATGTAAGCAACACCACCATAGTTTTACATTCTCATTTGAACTACAAACGTATACCAAATTTGAAGCCAACTGGATATATAGGAGTCAGCTAAAATTGACTTGCAACATTTAACCCAACATCGGCCATGTTGTATCCGCCATTTTGAATTTACAAAATCTGATTAAAAATTCATATTCCTTGTCCCTAAAAGCCCCCATATACCAATTTGAAACGAAATCGGACATACTTTAAGTAGTGCCCCCCACCTCTACCCTTGAAAGAGGAGGGGGGGGATTTTAGGAAACACCATAGTTTTATATTTTCATTTGAACTACAAACTCAAACCGAATTTTAAGCCATTTGAATATGTAGAAGTCAGCTAAAATTGACTTAAAACATTTAGCACAAAATCAGTCATGTTGAATCCGCCATTTTGAATTTTCAAAATCTGATAAAAAATTCATATTCCTTGTCCTCAAAAATCCCCATATACCAATTTTAAATGAAATCGGATATACTTTAAGTAGTGCTTCCCTTCCCTATCCTTGATATGGGGGAGATGTAAACGTAACAACATTATAGTATTATATTGTCATCGGAACTATAAACGTGTACCAAATTTCAAGTCAATCGGATATTTAGAAGTAGTTCTAATTCAGCTTGCAAGATTTGATTACAGACAGATCCACAGGTGAAAGTAAATAAAAGACTGTAAAAAAATTAAATCTAGAGTATTTTTTAATGTTGGAACATGACTTTATTTAGCGCAGATCAATCAAATTGTCTGTAATTGGTTTATTTTGATTTGTTAAACCAGTAAATTGTTAAGGTATTTCTATAAAGCTATTGTATTAATAAACAATCAGACCTATTTAAAAATATATGTTTCATTTACTTTAAACATCGGAAGTACCCAGATTAGGTATATAATATAATTAAAGTAGATAATAGTTATTTGTGTATTTAGAGCGCAAAGTAACGGATTGCCGCTTGAGAAAGAATGTTACTGCGCGACGCGTAGCGGAGCGCAGTAATCTTTCGAAAACGGCAATCTTACTTTGCGCTCGAAAAACACACAGAACTTTTTCTACAGCCGCATTTTTTAAAATTAAATGCACATTTTTCTCTATACTTATTCTGAAATTTGCGAATGACTGTCAGTTTTGACATATTATGTTCGGGCTTCGGGCATATTTAGAACAGGATTGCCAGCAACAAACTGTAACAAACGCACGACTGTCATTTATTTATCTTCGGTTTCCATGACCATTCAGCACACGGAAAAAGCGAGAATTTACTTTTCCATGTTCGCGCTAGAGCGCAAAATAAGGATCCACGGCATTAGTTGATTTTGCGATTTCATTTGAATTTAGTATTTAGTTATTTTGCGCGCGGCTGTAGAAAAACATATTTACAGCAGTGCCTTCACTGGTTTTGAAACGTTACCAACTCGAATGGCGAAGAAGACCTTCAATGCCCTGAATCTATTGGTGCACTTACTTTACTACGCGCATACTATAAATATTTTGGGGGTAAAAAAAGGCGGAACCAAGGGAAGCGGTATTGTCAGATTGGCATGTAAGAACTTCAGAACCGGTTTTTGATGGATCAAAAACGAGGAAAACAGCTATTTAGTGTTATAATTTATTATGAAAAAAGTATGTTTATATGATGGCAGCATCGAAAAAACATATCATTAGGCCTGGTGTATTGTTTTTTTATTAGTTTATTGGATATTTCCTCGGTCATTACCCTACAGTAATTAGTAAATTGGGCAACGCTACGTCTATCGACCTTAGAATGTGACTCAATGTTGGAGGAAAACAAAGAACCATTTGTCC